>RJWJ010022689.1:0-26608 GCA_004363605.1 Indri indri | reverse complement strand
ATGTATGTAGGCAAAAGGAACTGTTCAATGGAGTGGCGAGCTCACCCCGCATGATGGGTAGGGGGTAAGAGCTGAGAAGGTGAAGAAATTATAAAGCTAGAGTCAGAAAATTATGTATTCAGATATCTTTGATGCATTCAGTAAGTGTGGAGAAGCATGTAGACTGTGATGAAATAACCAACTTCACCTTAAATGTGCCCGCGCTCACTTTATGTCATTACGCCATTGGGATGGATTAGATTTACCAGTCTTTGTTTTGTTATCCCATGTTAGAATTGCTTTCAATTATATATGACATGCCTTTCAGTTGAAGTTGGAGGGAGCAGTTATTACAAGCTTTAGGTGAGCTCGTTAGACATGACTGGGTATGTCATGTCTTCTCAGCTGACATCCAGGATATATTTAGAATGCACACTCCATTTACATGCAGAAAATTTAATTAGGGCTGTGAGTACATTAATGTATGCATATTTAGGAAAATAAAAAATAAAACATGCATGCTGTAATCATCTATTAGAGAAATATTCCTCACCTTGTAATTTTTGCTAACGTAATCTTTGTATCATTTTGCAGCCTCCAGAAAGGAAAATCACAAAATTCTTGAGCCTAAATGAATTATCTTTTAGAACAACAGTAGCAGCTTCAGAAAAGAGAATGTCCAGTGGTTATTCTAACATTTTTATTGGTACGTGGGAAAGTTGAAATTAGATATTCTATGTCAAGCTCATTAAAAGCACTTAAGATTATTTCTGCATGAATTATGGTGCACCTTTGGTCAATATGGATCCAAAAAGTAGTCCTCTTTAAAAAAGGACTCTTTAAGTTTTGTTAAATTCTACATAGCCTTCTGATTTATCCTTTAGGGTTCAGCTGAAATGTCATGTCCTCAGGGAAGAATTTCCTTATCTTCTAAACTGCATGAGATTCTCCTGGGGTCATTCCCATGGCACCCCCTCCTTCCCGTGTCTGAACTCTTATCATGCTTTACTGCAATTCCTTTTTTCGCGTGTGAATTGTGTGCTGGAAATTAGGCACCGTGAAGGCAAAGACAGTATTTATTTGGTTCCCTGCTTTATCTCTAGTGGCTAACACACAGCCCACCACAGACTGGTTGCTCCATAAATATTTTTTGCAAGAATCTATCTTGGGTATCACAGGGAAGTGATGTGGAAAGAATACTTAGAATCTAGAGACTTAAATTCTGCACCCAGTTCTGCCTCTAAATGATTGTTTGTCTTCGAGCAAATCAATTCCAGTGCTCCTTTCCTCAACTGTAAGATTAGGGGATTATATTCTTCTGAGTGAAATATTCCAGGAATGGAAAACAAGCACCAAATGTATTCACTGTCAAATTGGTGCTAATTGATCAACACTTCTGTGCACATATGGAAGTAGCATTCATAGGGTGTCAGGTAGGTGGGAGGGGGGAATAGGGCATGGGTATATTCATACGTAATGGGTGCGGTGCGTGCTGTCTGCGGGATGGGCACTCTGTAGCTCTGATTATAACATATGTAGTCAATATGTGTAACCTAAACGTTTGTACCCCTGTAATATTCTGAAATTAAAAAAAAATTAAAAAGAAAATGTTTAAAATAAAAAAAAAGATTAGGGGATTAAAGTTAGGTGATCACTAATATTATTTGTAATATTTATGCTTCTGCATAAATTCCATATTTCTGGGATTGGTTTCTATACCTATGGTAGCAAGAAAATATTTAAAGTGAGCAAATTCACAAAGACATAATGAATGGGAAAAATTAGTGCAAATGAGTTATTTCCATCTGGTTGTTACTATTATGCATTGATTTTTCTAAGCAAGTTTCCAAAAAGGTGAGCTGCTGAACATATAGGGCAATGGGAAACTGAGGCATGACAATCCTCAGTGGGAAAGCAGAGTGATGAAAAAGGTGGGGCCTGGAAAAAGGGAATAGTCAACAGGTTTGGAGCCAACAGAAATAGTGTCCCTCATTCAATTTAATTGAGCGGTGAAGGTGTCTGGGTGTGTGGATGTGTGACTGTGTGCCTCCCTTTGCTGCTCCGCTCTTGGGAATTCCTTTAACATCAGCTTCATTAGTTACAAAGGCAGCAATCCATATCCAATTTTCTTTTTGTGTCAGGATTGTTCATGTATAAAGTAGCCTCCTTTGTTGAAAACATTTGCAATTAAGCCTATAAACAAACAAGAAAACAAACAAATGCAAAAGTTACACTGCCTGCCCCAGCCAACCCTGCTGACTCTGAGGTCCGGCCACCATCTATTACATACAAAAATGAATTGAAATTCCCACTTTGGACCTAACCTAATTTTCAAGTGATAATAGGCACAGATTCCCAGAAGCACTCCATGCCTCTTGATAGTAACATCCTAATTTCCTTTCCTGGTAAATGTTTTAAATAAGATTTTAGCACCAAAGGAAATTAACCTTTAAATTAATCATAATTATAAAATGCCATCACTGATTTTTGTCTTCAGCCTAATTACTTTCTATTATTTAAACAAACCGCACCTCCTGTGAGCTTTAAGTTTGTTTCTCTTTAGCTCCCTGCCACACAATGCCAACCACTCATAGGGGAGGCCTCCCTGAGTATCTTCTGCTAGAGCAGCCTCGTTTAAATGTCACACAGGATTGAGGGGTCGCCCCACGCTCGCTTATTCACAAGGCCCTCTTTCAGTGCCTAGGTGTAAGGCTGCTTTGTTCAGATGTTCTCTTTCTGCATACCTGGTGGCCATCCTTAGAGATTCAGTGTTTCCTAGTCCTCTTGCTATTAAAAAGGAGCTTGCTGGGCCCAGCCTTCTGTTTTTATTAGATGCCACTTCAAAACGAAAGCACAACTGGGCATAAGAAAGTGAGTATGAGCCAACATCATTCATCAAAAGAGTGAATGTTGCCTTCTGAGCACGCCTCTGATTTGGAGGGCTTTTGGAGAGTCTTCAGCTTCCTGTGCCAGCTCTTTGCTTTGCTCCCATTTGTTCTCTGGAGATGGGACCAAGGGATCCCAGCAACTTTATTTCGTGAGCACATATGTCAACATTCCGGTGCTAAAAACATCCTATTTTTCTGCCACTTGGCTGCTTGCTTCCCCACGTCATCATCCGTGTGAGCACAGAAAGACGTGGTGAGGAAGTAAGTACATCAGTTACAGGTGGCTTGGGTATCTGCACACTTGGAGGAAGCAGAATAATCTAAATGGAAGACTTTTCTTTCAATCATTTCTGTAAATGTCACCACTTTTCCCTCCTTCAATTTATGTGCCCTGGCTTTCTTTTCTTTTGAGGCTGATTAAAACAACTTGAATATTTTTCATCTACCAGGTAACTTCAGTTCATCCTGTCACAAGTATTCGCTGCATAAAATACCCTCTATTACATGCCCATTAAAGACTCTCTTTTGCTTATTTGAATATTGTCACCTCTACATTGTTTTTTAGAAACGAAGTCCTGATTGTTCTGAATCAACAGAGGATAGAGAATGAATCCATCTTTCCCCTCATATTTTTGATTTGAAAGCATTAGATTTATTAAAAGATGAACATAGTATGTGGCGTATGTGTGTGTGTGTGTGTACACAAGTGAAAAGCAATATAGTATAAGGGAGGAGATACCATGAGAAAAGGGAGAAAAGAAGTGATTGTTGAAGAATCAGACTCAGTTTTGGCCTGAATTTCCAAATTTTAAAGTAAATAACTAAACTTATTTAAAAAAATAGTAATTTGGCTATATTGGGTTAAATAAAATATACTATTAAAATTTAAAAAAAAAAATAGAGCTCCTGTGTTTTCTCTTAACTACCCACAAGAGGGAGCAACTTAATAGTAGACTGAAAGACTGGTGCTAGCTAGTGTGGGGAGATAATGAGAAAATGATTCGTATCACTATCACTGTTAAAGAACGCTGTTGTCACTGGTAGGAATTTGCGTGATTGACAAGAGGCATGTGCATATGTAGGCATTTGTCTCAGGTGTTTATCACTTATTCAGTTTTATATATGTCAATGCATCTTTTTTCTTTTTCTTCCATGTGTTTAGAAAATGACAAAAGGGGCTTTATTCTAATTGGTTATTCATTTACTTAGAATAAACTGAAATCCAAGGAGATGCCACATTTCCTTAGCAGTTCCGATATAGTCCAAAAAATATTTGTGGAGACCCAATTGATTAATTCATTTATTTCCCAAGTACCTACTGAGTCCTCCTCCAGGTCGGGGATATGCTGGATGCTGAGGATAGAGCAGGGAATGACAGGTATGAATCCTGACGGCATCCCCTAATACTCTTTCATCCTGAGGGATTCAGTGTGTACAATATTCGGATGTCGGAAGTTCCCGAATGAACTTGTTGACTTTGGGCGAGTCATTTAATCTTTATGGGTTTATAAAATTAAAGTGTTCAAATACAGCAGTAGGCTTTTCTGTCATTTTAAACTCTGCAGAATTCATAGTTCAAAAGAAACCTTAATCAGAACAAACAGGATATAAAATTAAATAAATGCAGAGCTTCTGTGCTTTGGCTGGGGCGTGTGGGGAAGGTACAAGGTGGTACCTCCTTTCACCTGACCCCACTAGGATTCTGCAGGTCATAGCTGGAGATTAGTGGCATTCAAACTCCGGGCTTTCGGGCTTTAATGTTATGTGGTCCTGTTCAGAGACGGGGAAAGAAATGGCAAGTTTTGGCTTAGTAGGAAGCTGGCAGATATGGACAAGATTATTTCACTTAGTCACTTTCAAATTCCTAAAACAAATGTTTTAAAGGGAAAAAACAATAAGATACTAACAATAAAATATATTTGATTGCTTAAATATGATGCTTAGTAAGTTAAAATAGACACATCCTTCTCACAACTCTACCTGTCAACCTGGCACCCAAGAACTTGGCACCTTTTTAAATTCCTAAATGCCTGCTCTTAGGTTATGTTTGAAGGGCGAGTTATAAACAATAAGAAAGCAAGCTCAGGTTACTAAACAGAAAGCATAATATGGCCCTAACAACCAGATGGGAAGAATGATAGGTATATAATAGATAGATATAGATAAAAGGAAAGGAAGGAACGAAGGAAAGGAGGAAGACCAGGAGACATGTAATATATCAAAATGTGAACTGAGATTTAAAACTCAAAATTATGGGGTCATTTTAATTTTCTTTTTTTGTTTATCTGTGTCCCCTATACTTTCTGCAGTAGACCTACCTTCCTTTATAAACAGAAAGAAATAAGCATTTTTTTTCCAAGGGGGGGGAATACTCCTTCTTGCCCCATAGGTGTGAGCAAGTGATTGTGCTCAAAGAACTGCATTCAAATCCAGTGATTGTGACAAACTGGAGACATTATCAAAACATGCAGGGTGGAGTTTAATACATGGAAGTACAGGCCAGCAGGCTTTAGAAGAAAAATCAAATAAAAATAACAGAAAATTATTAGCCTCAGAGAAGTGAATAATTTCCTGTAGTTTTCTTTTCAAACGAAAGAGTCAATAAATCGATCGTGACTTTTATCCCGAGGCCGGTTGATTTTGAAGAATTCAGGACAGGTTTTTATGCATTTGTGCTTGCTTGGTGGGAATGTGCATATGTCTAACTCCAAATTTAAGCATCTAGCATTCACTTTTCAATATCGCTTTCCAAATAACTCCCTTAGGACATTATTTTTTAAATGACATTCTACATCTTTCTCTAGATGATTTCAGTATTTAATAACATTTTCAAATACATTGCATCTCTTTTAGAAAAGAGAGTGACTACTTAGAGAAATGGACTCATTTGCCAGAGGACCAACATTTAGTTTTTGTTTAACTATTAAGCTAAAGATTTATAAGAATACATAATAAAAATTGAGAAATCATATGATGATTTTCTTTTTTTTCTGTCATGGATTAGTGATATTTTCCATGGCTGCATGGCTTCCTTTTAATCGTCACATCCAGCGATGCTAATGAAGCAGAGAGGAAAATTCTCAGTTCTGTTACTGTAAGTGGACATCTGACTGTGGTGCAGAAAAGCTGAGGATCATCCGAAAGAGAAGAGCTACATTTATAATAAAAGGCACACCCGACCAGGAATCTCCGAACATTGTATTTTTTTCACAGAGTATTGTAAAATAGAACAAGTAGAGGGGAATAGAAAAGCCTGGAGGCCATAAGGAACGCTCCGCATGGCTGGTGACAGATGAGACAGCGACGGGCCCTGACACAAAGACAGCACAGCGAGATGCCTGCTGTCCTGGAGAAAGCCTTTTCTCCTAAGATATATCTCTGCCTTTTCCTGAACAAACAGATAAAAGGATGTTGCAAAGGTTGCCCCACTCAAATAGGGTTCAAGGGTCAAGGCACACCCTCTGGAGCAGGGGTCTCAGCTTTTTTTCTGGTGAGGAGCTACTCATCTGAAGGCAGATCATCCGCCAGCAGGAGCTGCTGAGTGGGAACTCCTGCACGCGGGCAGTGAGCATGGAGCTGGCCCGACAGCATTAGGACCCTGAAGCCTCCTACCCACATGCATGCGATGGCCCAGTGAGCTGCAGCCAGCCCCACTCTGCCCCATAGATATTTTCAAGTGTCCAGGAACCACATGGTGCATGTGTGTGTTTGTATGTGGTGTGTTACAGACTGGATTCTGCACCCTCCCTGATTCGTATGTTGAAGGCCTAACCCCCAATGTGACAATATTTGGAGATGGGCCCTTTAAAGAGGTAATTCAGGTTAAATGAGATCATAGGATAGGGCCCTACTGACCTACTCCAACAGGTCTGGTGGAAGAGACACAAAAGAAAAAAACCTTGTGAGGACTGGGCACAAAAGTGCTATATTCAAGCCAAAGACAGAGGCCTCAGGATAAATCAAACTTGCAGAGACACCTTGATCTTGGACTTCCGGCCTCCAGAACCATGAGAAAATAAATCTTTGTTTTTTAACATGCTCAGTCTGCGCATGTTGTTATGGCAGCTCTCACCAACTAATCCAAGGGGGAAGGAGAGTCCACATCTATTTGCGATCTCTGCTCTGAGTTGCTCTCATCTCCTGGTAGGCACAGCAGATGGCAGTAGTGTCCTGTGGGTTTGCACAGTCAGCTAGCCTGCCAGGCTGGGGCTCTGGCTTAGGCAACTAATGGGTCAGAGATACAAACTTCAAGGTCCAGGCTTTTTCACTGGGAAAAAACCCTTTGCCTTAAAGTGTCTGCCGTGATCTAAATGTTTGTATGTCTCCAAAATTCATACATTGAAACCTAATCACCAATGTGGTGGTAGTAGGAGGTGGGGCCTTTAGGAGGTGATTAGGTCATGAGCATAGAGTGCTCATAAATGGGACTAGTGACCTTGTAAATGAAGCCTCAGAGAGCTGCCTTGCCCCTTTTCCACTGCGTGAAGGTACAGTGAGAAGGTGCCACCTATTAGCCTGGAAATGAGCCCTCACCAGACACGGAAACTGTTGGCACCTTGATCTTGGACTTTACAGCCTCTAGAACTGTGAGACATTAAATTTCTGTTGCTTATAAGTCACTTCATTTATAGTATTTTGTTACAGCAGACAAAATGGACAAAGACAGTGGCTATATAAATATGAATCAAACTGGGCTCTAGAAAAAGTAATGAGATACTGTTTAAAAGGAGAAATAGGGAAAATAATTCTCAGGTGTTTGATATGCCTAAGTCTGACTCCCTGTATTTCAATGATGATTTATTGCTATTTCATAGAGTCTAAGCTTGAGTCTTTGCTCATGGAGCTTGAACCCTCTCCATTGCCCATTGGACATTTCTGCCTCTTTCTCTGAGGCTCCCTGGGTGCACTTGCTGCTGTGAGACCTGACGTATCAGAACTCAGCCCATAGCTGGTTAGCTTCATATTGACTTCAAGAATACTTTATTTGTCCAGTTGCCATAATTGGGCCCTTATCTCCACAGTCCATTCTCAGCACATTATAGAACCAAAACTGTCCTGTGTCCCTCAGAAGTCTCTTAGGAATGGAAACAACCAATTTGGCAAACAGATAGCTAGCACCTCCTCCTGTCACGGTCCTGCCATCAAGATGCTTCATTGCAAATCCATAGCAGCTAAAAACAGATACATGGAGATCCTCTCAGTGCTTACATATGCATTAAACCTCTCCCATAATAATTCAGGGTTTGCTTTCTGAGAGTGTGTTTTTTTTTTTTTTTTGACTTTCACCAAGCTATTTAAGGATTAAGATAATTTTCCTTATGATGTAACTACCAAAAACCAGACTGAAATTTCGAACCTTCTTTATAGCACTGGAAGTCATATGTCTAGGCAGTGTCTGGAAATGAACATACAGAAAAGTGACCAAGACAATGATAATAGGTGGATAATATCAGTTCAAAACATTGCACTCAACAAATACTCATAATCGTCTGAATGTGTGTGAATGGCCACAAGTAAAACTGGAAGTCACCAAAGAGTGCTGGACAGGAAACCAGCCCAAATGAGCATCTTATTGAGGCTGTTTCCTAATTCCGTGAACATCTAAAGTAATTGTCAGTCTACTTGGATATAAAAATTTTTTAAAAATTCATATCTTGCTCACTGAGCCATAAGACTAAAATTAGTAAACTTGTCTATGAGAAGTCTGCTTGTATTTTGGATTAATAAAGGTAGATAAAGTGTTGTGGTCAAATACACATAAAGACATACACATTATTTTTTTGGAGTCTTTTGGAAAGAAGCTTATTAGATCCTCGAGAGATAAACTTTTTTTTTTTTTTTTTTTTTGAGACAGAGTCTCACTCTCTTGCCTGGGGCGAGTGCTGTGGCGTCAGCCTAGCTCACAGCAACCTCAAACTCCTGGGCTCAAGCAATCCTTCTGCCTCAGCCTCCCAAGTAGCTGGGACTATAGGCATGAGCCACCATGCCCGGCTAATTTTTTCTATATATATATTTTTTAGTTGTCCAGATAATTTCTTTCTACTTTTAGTAGAGACGGGGTCTCGCTTTTGCTCAGGCTCGTCTCGAACTCCGACCTTGAGCGATCCACCCGCCTCAGCCTCCCAGAGTGCTAGGATTACAGGTGTGAGCCACTGCGCCTGGCCTTGAGAGATAAACTTGATCTTTCAAAAGATATTGGTGACTTCAAATCTCCTTGTATTCACATGACTTTGGCTCAACCTTGATCTAGGACAGAAATCCCTAAGGTAAATTTCCTGGAATTCTAATTCTCTGGAATATTAAGATTATCTACCAAAAAAGGGTTCTGTGGTCAAATATTTGGAAGAGTTGTATTAACCATAATTTTAACTTCTATAAATTGATGTTTTGAAATCTACAAAATGGCCACTAGCTGTTCCCAAGTAAGCCCTTGTCCACTCAAAAACATCTGGAGACTTTAGATAGCCCTTGCTGTAATAATAACAGTGAACACGAATTTCATGGGTGCTGCCTTCAAACATGGCTAGCCTGTCCTAAGTGTGCCTATCTTGCCTCACCCATTCCTCCTCATGGGAACCATAATAAATGTTCTACTTTGTCTCTCTCTCTCTGCCTCATGACCGACCCTGGCCCTTCTTGTGAATGACCCTGCATGGCATGTCCCTGCATACTCCAGGGAACTGTGAGTATAATAAAACTGTGAAACTCTTTCTGATTTTTCCCTTTGGTCTGTGTCTAGCCTCACTATAGCTCACTAAAATTAATATAGTTAAAACAAAACTGTGGATTAGGAAAACATGCACATATTTATTTATTGCAGGACTCTCAGAGATGTTAATATGTAAATGTGTAAGGTGTCACTGTCAGACATACTTGACTTTGCAATCTATTTTTGAGCAGTGTGTTTTGTGTAACTAGCATTTCTAGGATCCCCTTTGAGAGGTGCCATTCTGGAGAGATACTAATTATCCATGTAGGAGACCTGGGGTGTCAATCAGTATTGTGTAAAGATAAAAATGCACTGGCATGATTGTGAAATGACATCAAACATTATAGTCTAGGGAAAGCCCAACTTCCCTACAAAAATTAAACTGTGGACTTTTCCTTCATCAAAGATTTGACACACAGATGTTGAATGGTAATATCTGAATGAACTTACGTAGTTTGTGGAGTCCATACATTTAAAAATCCATATATCTTTTGCGCTTCCTAATCTTCGAAAAAATTTTTTTGTGATAAGACAAGTGCTTACTAGATGTCTTCTCTTGTATAGTCATTAGATATCTCAAACTCAACCTGTCCAAAGAGAACTGGTAATCTGATTCCCATTCTACTTCTCAAGTGGTATTTCCATCCACTCATGCACTCATGCCAGACACTCAGGAATCTAAGAGTCTCCTCCTTTGCCCTTCCTGCAGCACCCACCCAAAGCCCATCAGGCACAGCATTTCAGCGTGTCTCAAATCGCATCCATCCTCTCCATCTCCAACACTGGTCTGAGTCCACATCCTCATCATTTCATACTGCAATCATTTTCATGGTGTCTTCACTAGGGTTCCTTTCCCTAATCTTTGCCCTTCCCAAGTCTTCCCTTCATACTGATGCCAACATAATTTTTGTAAAGTACATTCCTGATTATGTTCTTCTCTTTTTGTAAATTACCTGCCAATTGATTTGCCATTGTACTATACAAACTAGTACTCTTTCATACCTATTTTTCTACTATTTCATCCATGCTTGCTTTTACAATTTTCTCTGGGTGTCTGCCTCTAGCACAGGACACAATTCAGCTTAATCTAGTTGGGATATGTCTTGGTGCTTTTTCACCTTTTTGCCTGGGACCGCCTCATGTTCACACCAGCTACCCAATAAATATCTATTCATCTTTCAAGACTGAGCTCAAGAATGTCTTTCTCTATGAACACTTTCTTGATTTCTTTTCTTTCTTTACCCACTATACACTCTACGGAGTTTTATTATACTTATTTGTTCACATGTTTGCTTTTGCTTCCTAGTTGACAAGTTTGTAGAGGTAAAATATAGTGTATGACTCATCTTAAAATTTCCAAAGCCTGACGTAAACACTTGATACATTCAAGAGTGTTTTACAAATGAGTATTTAGTGAAAGGACCACCATTTTCCTTGGTGCATAAAATAACATAAATTAGATACTGTGTATTCACGACTTTATATCATGTATGAGTATGATTGAAAAAGCACCTCCTCTAAATTAATCACCTAATATTGCCTCTTTCTTTACAGTATGATTGGAAAGAAAAAAAGAACATATATTTCTCTTTGGATGTTTTTCTCAAATCATTAGTGTATTCTCACTTTTCTTTTTCATCACAGTCTCAAAAACCCACTATTAAAAATATTTTTGGAAATCAAGAAAAATGATTCCTGATTCTGATTTTTCCTCTGAGTAAATATAGCTGCATGAACAAATATCCATAACAGTACCCAGACAGAAGAGAAGTACTTTTTCCAGTCCTCCTATTTCAGATCTTTAGGGGGCATGGAAGGATTGAAACCTTCTACTCTCCATGTTTGGAAGAGCAGAAGACAATGGAGCCACTTTGAGGCTTGTAAGAGGGTATCATTGTCTAAACGCGGGATCAAGTCAACTCTGACAAAGATTTCTAGCCATTTTGTAACAATAGTAGGAAGACAAAGGACATATAAACATTTGATTTCCAAGAGACAAATTCCCTGAATTTATCTTAAGTCAGTTTTTATGAGAAATTTAGTAATCATTAGAAATTATTGATTTTTAGAATTTGTAGTCCTGAGTGAAACTGATTAGTTACCAATACCTAATAAATGACTATAAAAAGAGAACAATCAAGTTAACCACATTTTAAAATCACTTCCATCTCCATTCTCACCTTTATATTCCCTATTAGAATTGTTACAGGAGGAATAGATTTCAAAAATGTCTCTCAACGAAAAAAAAGCAGTACGTTTCCAAAATGGGTGCTTCTCCATTTCTTCAATATGCTGGATACTTTTATAAAAAACGCTTTAGCCAGATGGGCACAAAAGGCTTATTTTCTGTTCTGATGCTGTGTTGTGGGATCTTGTCTGAGGAATAGGAAAGCTAGGTAGGAGGCAGTAAAGATGCTTTGAACTTGAAAGAAACAGAATAGAGCTTTAATACTTACAGCTGTCCTCTTCTTCAGTTATACATTTCACAACATAACAGGCGTAGATGAACCCTGCCAGCTGAAACAAAACAGAGATGCTTTAGACATCAGGCAAAGGCAACAAAACTGGGCCTCACTGGGGAGTGGCTTTTCAAAATTAGACAGTTTGCAACCAGACTCAGGGCTTCAAAATGGTCCATCAGATTAGGTCTCCACTCCAGTGTGGATTCTTGATTCAAGTGATGTTGATCCGCCTTACAAATAAATATATTGCTGTGTTTTTCTCTGATCTGCTTCTATGTGTAAGATTTGTTAATTGCTGGGAAATCTAAAACAAATTATTTTAGGTGCAGAAAAAAATAATTATAGCCATTCATTAATGGATTAACACTTTCATTTGTGCCAATCAACTTCTAGTTTACTCTTCATTAGCTTGGAGCCTAAGATTCTAAAATTGGATTCCCACACACCATCAGAAAAGTGTTAAGGAGATTCTGTGATATGTTGCGTGAACTCTCTGTAAGTAAAACGGACCTCTTATTTGGACCTGTAACAGGAACCAGGGCATACTGAGCATAATTAAGATGACATATAACAGAGGAGGGATGAGGTAGACACCTGTAAGCAAGGAGTATCATCGGTGCAGTGAATCTGGGATTGCACACATCACGTCATCCTTTCTGAAACATACTACAAAAAAGTCCCTGTGGTCAGTGAAGTCTTTTCTCACTGAAATCGGTACTCGTAAAGGCGTACAGCAAAGTCATTTGACATCTATCCCCTTAGATTGAGTGGTTTTATATGCCTTAATGTCAATATAATATTTATTTAGTCAAAATGTGAGCAGTGGTCAAAGGAAACAGATGAATGTAATTTCCTAATAAGTGGGTAACTTTTTTTTAAAAAAAATACTCCAGTTGGGGAATCCTTAAAGGTATGTCCTTAAAACAGTGATGAAGATTATTCACAATGACATTTCAGACAGGCATTGATCCGGCTGAGTACTGATCTCACACGATAATATTTAGTGTGGAGAAGGGCACATTAAGACAGACTGCGGTCTTCAGTCAGAAAGCTAAAGCACAGGGGAAAAAAGAGCTGTTGTGATAAGCCTAATGAAGTTGTTTTTCATTAGGTGACAGCGATCTTCCGGAGGATATGAGTGGAACATTTTAAGTCAGAGGGTACACTAATAGGTGTTTAATGACTACAAAACTATCTGGAGACAAAGAGGGGTCCAGTTAAAAATAATTTTAGCAAATCTCTAATTTGGGTTTGAGAGAGACAGCACATTCTGGCAGATTCTAACTGTCTTCCAAAGAGGACTCCCGTGAGGTAAAACAGTGGTCATCCTGGACAGAAGAGGAAGCAGCAGTGACCGATCTTGGGGAGGCACGGTTGGGGAAGAAGACCTGTGCCACACATTCTTCAAGGGCTTTTATTTTTGGATCCTGGATGAGAGGGAATGTGCACCTCTTGTCCTTCCATCCTCAAATGTGGTATCCGAATTAGTACATATCACGGAGAGCTAAATGTGAAAATCACTGATGCTATATCAGCAGAATTAGTTTTCTTTTTAAAAGATGTTTGAGAAAAATCATCACATCAGCCTGTTTCTCTTTGAATTATATGTTAATATTGGAAATAAAATAGTGATAGTAAGACCTACTTCCTTATATAATAGAGTCATCATCAGGAGCATTGTTTTTATGAGACTTATTTTTAGAGTTCAGAGAGCTAGTTAAAAACCAGTGTCTCATATTCGGCTTTAGCAAAGAGTTTGGTTTGACCAAAAAAGAATCCACATAGTGATTTGAGCATTTTCATGGGTACTGGAAAAATAGAGACTGTACTAACACTTTTTAGTCTTTTATCCACAAGGATCCATGAAAGTGCTCTTTTCCTTGAGTGAGAGTCCCATGGGTCGTTTGTCATTAGTACTCGTGGCTATGGCTAGGTCAACAGCCTACGGATTTGGTTAAATCCCTTGGGTACTGCTTATACCCTCACCTCTTCCTCTACATTAAGTCCTTACTATATGTAGCTAAATGCTACATAATAGATTTATCAATAGTTTAGCTCTTCTTTTCAGTTTTAAATACTTGATGAATTATTTGTAAAACAATTTTCTTCGTAATCACAAACTTTTGTTTTGATTCTTACTTACCACTTCATTTCTTAAAACTAAAGTCTAGGTAGCAAGCACTGACAAATTCTGAAATTCACAGCCAATAAGTTTAAACTTCTCATTAAAGTGTCACCAGATTCTAGATTATTAAGTATACTCTCCCAGAATGCAGCTAAGGCACTGTATTCTGCTTACTAGTGATCTTTTAATTGTATTCAGTTGCATTCTTTAACTATCGGGGGAGCTCCTTTGATATAAAAGTAAATCCTGCTGCAATTTGTTACAAAACCTTGCTGATTAAGAGAACTTTAGCTTTTAATTTGGTCATCTTTAAATACAAATGTAAATTTGTTTCTCCCAAATTAATCAAAATTCATAAATCCTGCTATCTTTCAATTTTCCTACACCATATAAATTTTTAATTTAATTTTAACTCCCCAACAGCAATTTATAAAATTTACCTGCAGAAAAGAGGTTTCAAATCATTTCTAACAAGTCTGAATGCCTTCTATAATGTGCAACTCTGCTAATTGCTCCCAGGGCTACAAAGATGAAATAAACCAGGGTTTCTAAACCTCAGTACCATTGACATTTTGGATTGAGTAATTCTTTTTTATGGGGGCTGTTATGTATTGTAGGTTGTTTAAACAATAACATCCATAATCAAGACAGTCAACAACTGAGGCAACCAAAAATGTCTCCAAACATTGCCATATGTCCCTTAAAGGGAAAAATTGCACCCAGTTAGAGCCACTGTTTTAGATTTAGTCCTAGCCTTAAGAAATTTGCAATCTTGTAGAAGGGATACATATAATTGTAATTTGAAGTAGATTTAGGTAAACTGTGAGAAGGAAAGAAAACAATTGTATGTCTAGTAAGTGACAAACAGCAAACTAGATGCTTTCATGTGTCAGCTCATTAATCCTCACAACCAACCTTGGAAGAATGTTATTCGTATTTTTGCAGATGATAAATAAAGTGGGACTTGTCTTTCCAAAGTGAGATCACCAAGCAGGAAAGGTATAGGTTATGTTCATGGAAAAGCCAGTAGTGACATCTGAGAGAGTTTGGTGACCTCATATTAGAGAATGGAAATCAAAACTGTAAGGCAGATTAGGGCCATGATCAGCAGGCTTCAAGTGCATATCAAATTGCAGATCTAACTGTGCTATTTTTCTTTGCAACATGCTTAAGGAGCACCACCTACAAAAGTATAAAATTTTTCATGGAATACAAACCCTTTTTGATGTGATATTTGACTTCCTTTCTAGCTTCATTTTCCACCACTTTTGGTCAGAACTGATGCCAGTAGTAAGCTGTTGGTAGTTGTCTGACATGTATCAGATGGTTTCTCTATTCTGTACCTTAACTCTTTTCTCCATTCTGCCAACAAAGAACGCTAATGCCCTGCACCTCCTCCGTCCCCTCCCCATTCCACCTTGCACCTTGAGTGATTCTAACTCATTTTTTTTTTATTTCAGCATAATATGGGGGTATAGATGTTTAGGTTACATATGTTGCCCTTGCCCTCCCCTCCCCCCCAAGTCCGAGTTTCAAGCGTGTCCATCCCTCGGATGGTGTGTATTGAACTCTTTTCTAACTCATTCTTTAAGACTGAATTAAAGTGTTGCTGGCCCCAAGAACTGGAAACCCATTCTCAGAGTAGGATGGAGCTTGATACTTTTGAGTTTGACCTTGAAAAATGGGAGGGTTTTGAGAGGGAATAAAGAAGGGAAAGGAGAGAGGTGGAGAGGACATCTTCCAAGCAGAGCTCAGAAAAGAGATGAGAAGATATGGATTATGCTCAGGCCCCATTCTGGAGGAGTTTGGACCTTATGAATGGAAGTAATGAGGCACAAAGCACTGAACAGAGACTCATGTTATTATAGATCTGAATACCTGCAATTGAAATAGAATGATTTTATTTTGTTCCTTACTTAAAGATGGCTGTAATAATAATGGGTGGTACCTGTAGCATTATACTAGGCAAACACACAATTATCCACTTGTGATAAAACAAAATATTCCAGTTGTTTTAGTCTTTGGCATTCAAAGCAGAGCTAAGCCTAAATGTTTTCATTTTTATTCATCTTTTCACCTTCGTACATCTAATATGATTTGTTCACATCTAATTCACCTGATAAGGAATTACATATCATCTTGATATCATTACTCACTGAAAGGAAATAATATTTTCTCTCTACAACTAAATCAGATTAAAATTCTTTTTCGTATCCACAAACCAGATTATGATTGTATATCCCAGAAATCCACTTAGAAGCTAATAGATAAAAGGAAACCAAAGCCTTTTGGTAAGTATTTAAAAAGATTCAATTGTAATAACTTAAAATGTAACAACCTTAGTGTCTAAAACATTATTATTTTGGACTTCTGTTTTTAGGAAGTTGGAGTAGTGGGAGGGATACTCTTTCCTATCTCTCCCACTAATTACAGTTGAAAATCTTGGACATTATATTACCATATATAACAAACATGAGAAGACTGTGAAAAGCGGAAAGAAGGCAGCCCTGCTAGGGACCTTGGGACCCAAGGAAGGACATTAGGGTGCATTCCATGTTTTTGTTTGTTTGTTTGTTTTGTTTTGTTTATTGGGTTTCATATATACCAGACTTGAAACTGAAGAAGACTACAACTCAGAAAATGCCAGTGAGCACAGATTTTAAAAAAGCCCCAACAAAAGCCTGCCCACTCTAGCCAAAGGACCAGAAAAAAGGTAGCCTAGGAAGACAGGAAATTTTAAGACTACACTATTTCTTCTTCAGCCAACCCTATAAGAAAACAATGACAACAACAACACAAACAAGAAGAAACGAAACAAAAACCACTCCACCCAAACAGCAGCAAAGAGTAGGGACCCAAGACTTCCCCTCTGCCAAGCTGCAGTGTCCAAGTTGTCAACCAGAGAGCCTGGACTTTCATCCCTGCCAGGAAGTAGGAAGACTCCTCCTACCCTGCCAATGGAGTATTAGTGGAGATCACATGGGGAATCCAGACTTCTAGTCTCAGTCTGTACTAATAGGTCAGCCCTCCCCTCCCGACTTGGGTGGTAGAAGTGGAAGCCAAGTAGAAAATCAAGACATTTACCTATGCGCAGCAGTAGTGGGGCCAATCCTCTGACCCTGTGGTATTGGTGAAAGCCACCTGGGAGCACTAACAAAGCCCTCTTACCCTTCTGAGCCATGGAGGCATCTCTGAGGAGCGAGTGGGGAGCAGGAGCTTCCACTGCCTCCCAGCCTAAATGAAAAGCCCTTCCCACCTCGAGTCTCTGTGGAGGCTAAGTGAGGAGCCTGAGCTTCTGCCCACACTTGGCAGACATGAGTCAGCTTCCCTCCTTCTGCCAAAACACTATCAGAGTAGTCAGCCAAAGCAGGAGGTTTAATTAAGATCTAGAGTCTCACAACATAATACCCAAAATGTCCATGTTTTGATTAAAAATTACTCTGAATAAAATAAGACAGTCAATGGAAGCCAACACAGAGGTGACAGAGATGTTAGAATTATTAGACAAATATTTTAAAGTAGCCATCATAAAAATGCTTCAACAAGCAATTATGAACACATTTGAAATAAACAAAAAAAAAAAATTAGAAAGTCTCAGCAAAGAAGTAGAAGATATAATGAAGAATCAAACTAAAAATTTAGAACTGAAAAATGCAATAACCAAAATAAGAAAACTCAACGGCAAAGTGGAGGAGACAGAGGAAAGAATCAGTGAATCTGAAGATAGAACAACATAAATGACCTAATCTGGTCAACAGCAAAAAAGGAGACTGAAAGACATAAACTGAGCCTCAGGGATCCATGGGCCAATAACAAAAGATCTAACATTTTTGTCACAGTCCTGAATGTAGAGGAGAAGGAGATCAGCACTGAAAAAGCGCTCCAAGAAGTAATAACAGAAAACTTCCTAAATTAGGCAAAACACATGAACTTATAAATCCAAAAAGCTTAACTGCAAACAGGATAAACCTCCAAGAAATTCACACCAAGCTACATGACAGTTAAAGTTTTTGGAAAAATCAAAGACAAAAGTCTTGAAAACATAAACAAGGAAACATTTATGTACAGCCACTTGGGAAAACAGTTTGGAGGTTTCTTGATACACTAAACATGCAACTACCACATAACCCAGCAATTGCACTCCTAGGCATTTATCCCAGAGAAATAAACACATGTTCCCACAAAAACCTGTACACTAATGTTTATAGAATTTTTGTTCATAATAGCCCCAAACTGGACACAACTCAGATGTCCTTCAGTGAATAAACAGTGAAACAAACTGTGGTACATTCATTCCATGAAATACTACTCAGCCATAAAAAGGAAGGGACTACTGATACATGTAACAACCTGCCTGGATTTCCATAGAATTGTACAGCATGAAAAAGTGAATCCCAAAAGGTTACATATTATAGGATTCCATTTATATAACATTTTTGTCATGAGAAAGTTATAAAAATGGAGAACAGGTTAGTGGTTGCCAGGGACTAAGGAGGTCTGAGGGAAGTGGACGGGGCCATAAAAAGGCAACATGGGGGATCTGTTTGGTGATGGATCTGTACTGTGTCTTGACAATATCAATATTAATGTCCCAAGTGTGATTTTCCACTAAGTTTTCTAATACATAACTAATTGGGGAAACTGGGTAAAGGGTACAAAGGAGCTCTCATGTTACTTTATGTAATTGGGTGTGGAGTACAATTCTCTCATAGTAAAAAGTTTAATTGAAAATATATTTTAGGGTACTATTATTTATGTTAAAGACTTTTTATATTATAATTTCTAAATTATAAATATATTTAAGCAAAGTAGATACACTTGTCTTCTTGAGAACAAGGACACATATTAATTTTTGAGCCTTTATACCAACATGGAAGTCCACAATAGTTTTTAATGTTGATAAAATATAAAATTATATTCAACACTCTCTTTTTTGACTAGGAGTTGAGATGGGACATTAGCAAACACTTCTTTTTTATCTGTAATTATCTCACATTCCAAATAAATTAGTTCTATGCTTCATTTCAATTAAATAATCCATTTTTGTTCTGAATTCATAATTCATATGCTCTAACCAATGCTTTTTGTAATAGGAATTTGAACAGAAGGATATTATGCACACACAAAGTATAATTTTAAGTCACAGATGATTTTTACTTGCTCTTTTTCATCTTATTCCATCTACATAATTTGAGATTGCTTCAGCAAAGGATTCTAATGTGATTATATCAGTATTATTAATGAAGGTCTTTATATGAAGTATTTTATTACGTGGGCTGGTATATCATCTCTATTGTTCACCAGATGATTCTTATCCCACACTATTCCACTGGCTGTACTATTATGGAGCATGTTGCAAATTTTCTTTGCTACGAATAATCCAGGTGCAGTTATCAACCTACAATAACTCATGGAGGATTGCCTCTAGGGCTATTGTGAATGTTCACAGCCTACTGGGTCAGAAAAGCTTTTCAGAGGATCAGAAACATACCTTAATACCAGCCTTTAGGTATTGTGCTGCATCATCAAGCATGACTGCATTAAACACTTTTTAAAAGATTAAATAAAACTAGATGTACATGCAAACTTGTATTATCTACCTCAGGTTGGGAAATGGATTGAACTAAATGCCAACACTGGCTTAACCAATCGTTCTCATTATAAATTTGTTCTGGCACCTGGTAGATTTTGTTGGTCCAAACTTACCAAAAACTTACCCAAGTTCAGATGAGTCTGATATATTAATTAGTAAAGTGGAAACAGGAGAAGATATTCAGGCAGGGTAAAAGATGGCTAATAAAATTCAAATGTCATTATGGTTAATACCTCTCATAGTTTAAATATCAGATTAGTTTTTAAAACTGTATTGAGAGCAGCAGTTCAACCGTTCTATACGTGTGCCAGTCGGGAGATGATCCAAGGAATGGCTAATCTAGCTCAATCGAACTGCCACAAAATGCCTTTAGTTTCAGAGGTAAGAGCCATAGGGGAGTCCTCAACCAAAAGTATTCATTGAAAAAAACTGGAAATACAGAAGGCAACCTATCAATAACACCATATCGTCTTAATAGTAAAACTCATTTTAAGATTGTATATTTGTGGTGTAGAATAGGGACTCTGATTTATTCCTAATGAATTATTGGAGGCAGAAAGTGCAATTTTAAAATGTTCTATAAAATGCAAACAATTAATACTGTCCTGTCAAATTCCTGGACAAAATTAGTGTATATATTCCTTTGGGAGAAAATGGTACAAGTAGCATAATTTTTGCTTAGACATAACAGGGAAACTGTAGCAAAATTAATTGTAAAAAAGTAAGGCACTTGCAAAAATAAATTAGCCCACGTTGGGCATTCCAACATTAATAGACAAGGCGAAAAATGATCAGTGTGTTTCATTGGAAGGCATGTGCTATGTCAGTCATCACACACAATGGGGATACAAGGTCAAATTCTCCGAGGAGACTAGGAGAGCAGATTATTTGTATTAGAATACTAGCTGTAAAAATAATTAGCATTAATTGTGTGTCTTTGGAAAAAAAGGAGCTAAAACTATATGAACATTTCTTTCTTTTTAGACGGATAAAATTAGAAGATAAGGATGATATAGAATATATAATGCACCTGAGACTTCAGCACATATTACACCAATTATCAAAAAGAATTTATTAATTAACATTATATAAAAAGCATATCAATAGTGCTCTCATTGCATTGAAAAAGAAAAATAAAATAAATAAAAAGGAAATATCAGGCTAGAGAGAAAAGTTGCTTCAAAATGTTACAGTAAACTCATGTATTACTAGGGTTTTGGAAATATAGTTAAGTAGGAACCTTAGAGCAATTGGTTCCTTTACCATGACATCTGTGGGAATAAGCTTCATGCTTATGAAAAGGTATTTTACGTGGCATTCAATAAAGCTTGCTTCTGAAGCAAAGTACTTGCTACAGTATGTGGCAGAGAAAGATGAATGGGAGTAAAGTTAGAAACAGAAAAAAAGCCCCCAAGGGGAATAAGATGTGGATTGGGGAAGACACAAATTTGAAGACCAGTTTTTCCCCAAAGCAATTTTAAAAGGCACAAAGCTGAATCAAAGTGTCACTTAAAGGCCTGCCAACTCTATCCATGTGTAGCAGTATAATCTAGTTGGACTGAATAATTTTGGAGTCGGAACTTGGCTGTGATTGGTGATCTTCACAGACGCTTTTTTCCTTTCTGTCTGAGTTACCTTCTTTTCAAAGTAAATCTTAGATTATATTCTTTCGTATTGGCTCAAGGCCAACATGAAGGTGAAAGAAAGTGTGTCACATACTTCAGAATGAAAGGATTTCATTAATTACTGGTAACATGATTATTACCATTCAGGAACATGTAATCTAGGAAAAACTGCAGCTGTATTTGTGTGTTTCATTTTTTTTATTTTTTAATACCTAAACTTCAAAACCAGCCAATCATCTAACCAACCCCTCCCATCCTGGTACCAGCTGGGAGATATGAAAGGAAATGCCAGTGGTTAAATAGTCGAAGTCATAGCTGCCATTAAAGGAGTGCTAACTGTATTCTGGGCATGTGCTAACAACTTTATAGCTATTATTGTATCAATTCTTTCCCAAACTAAAAAAAGAATTTCTATCATTGCACATGACTTATAAATAAGGAAACTGAGGCTTAGAGAAGTTAAGTGGTGTACCAAGATTAAGAGGGAATGAGAAGAGTTGAACTCATGCCTACAGACCCCAAATCCTATTTTTCTACTCTTACATAGTATTGTCAACTTATCTAACGGGGAAAACTGACAAGACTCTCAGGTGAGGGGAACATAAGATTCTAAAAAGCAGAGGGAATTCACATTCGGGGGACAAAAAGCTAAAATTAAGTTCACCTAGTTTTTCAAGTTGGAAATTTGGTTATAGAGAATAATATTGAGCTTTGGATTAGTGAAGTTTGGAAATCAGCACGAAGCAAACCAGCTCAGCTAACACCCGACAAACCACAGAGGAATTTAATGACACTTGTGGGAAGCCAGGAGCACGCAGGAGGACTAGAGCACTCCTCCCACTCATTTGATTACCATTTCAGATCTCTTCCAGTGGTTTTACTCCTGATTTTTATAGTCCTCTGAATTGTTGGTTCATGCTTCTACACATCAGAGTGGGCTTCTTATATTAGAAACACATGGGCGATCCACTAATCACTTTCAGCTTACTGCTGGGGAGCAAGGCAAAACTCACATCAGGTGGCTGGTATGGTTCTAAGTCTGAAAATCTAATCAATGACGCTCCTTGCTCATAAGATAAAGACTTGATAGAAATGTATCCTTTTAGCCTCAACACTTGTGGCTGCCCTTTACTCTTCCATACGAAATCTCTGGCAGTTTCCCCAGTATGTACGCAATACTGTTTGATACCTTCACGGTTTGGAATGTGGTATTTTCCTAACCAACAAACAAAATTTAACTCCATTCAGTGAGCGCCTACATGAGGCATGGAGTACTTCAAGGCTGCTTCTCAGGGAAGTGTTTTCCTAAATACAAAAAGGCACATACAGGTACTCCTCACTCGGTGCTCATCTAGCACCCTGTCTAAAACCTGTATTACACAACTTAATTCATTTTATTGAAATTCATCTTTGCATATTAATTCTTAAAGTGGGCTATGAACATTCTCAAGCATCTCCAAGAATATTTCTATTATCCCAGAAAGTTCCGCTTGACCCTTTCTCCTCACCACTTCCCCATTCTCCACACTACCCACCAGGCAACCACTGCTTTGATTTTGATAACTGTAGAATAATTCTGCTGGGTCTTGAATTTTATACAAATAGAATCTTATTGCTTTGCGTCTGGCTTCTTTCACTGAGCATAATATTTTTGGGATTAATCCAAGCTATTGCATGTATCAGTAATTCATTATTTTACTTTCAATTGGCATTCCATAATATGAATATATACGTATTAGTTAACTTTTGAGACATCACAAACCACACCAAAATTTTGTGACTTGAAACCAAAACCACTCATTTTTACTCATTGTTCTTTGGGTCAGCAATTTGGGTTAAGTTCAGCTGGGCAGTTCTTTCACTAGACTTGCTTGGGCTCACTCATGCCTCTGTGGTTGACTGTCGATCATCAAGGCAGTGCTTTTTCTGGGGGTTGGCTGATTGTTAAGTAGGGTGATGAGGACAGATGGGCCACATATTTGCAGTCTCACATAGTAATCATTCGCTAGGACAATCTGGGCTTCTACACATTGATGTGGCAAGTGTAAAGAGCAGTAATAGTAGGCTGCCCTTTTCAAGTCTCTGTATTATGTTTGCAATCATCTCACTGTCAAAATCAATTGGGAGCCACTATGACAGAACTCTCCCATGTTGTCACAATTTATTTATTTATTCATCTGTTGAAGGACGTTGGGATTGCATCCACATTTGGGCTACTATGAATAAAGCTGCTCTAAACATTTTTTAACAGATCTTTTTGTGAACACATATTTTCATTTCTCTCAAAGAAATACCTACTAGTGGAATGGCTAGGTCATGAGGTAAGAGCCTCACAGGTGGAAGTGGGCTGGGCCTCTTGAAATAATTAGCAGGGAGCATAACCAGTGGATTCTTCAAGAGCAAAGATTGCTATCATACAAATTTATTTTTATTTTTTTAGTATGTTCGTATAATGCAATCACCCTCCCAATACCTCATTACACTCTGAACAGTAGTAAACCTTTGCTCTGCACACTGTTTTAGGTAACAGGACTTTGGAGAACTGAAGGAATTGAGGTGACACAGTACAAAGATGAGATGTAAAGAGACAACTGAGAGTTCACTCAAAAGAGTGGGTAGAGTTAGGGGTGTCAGGAAAGGTCCCAAGAATCCCCAGTGGCACTGCAGGAGACATTGCATATGGGATGGGAATTTGGACCACTTTCTAATCTCAAGGAACAGGTCGATCCCAGTAGAGGGAAGGCTTTTGTTGGCAAATGAATAAGCATAATGCCTAACTGTAGGCTCTTCAAGTATTAACTAGTTGGCATTTTCAGTTTGTATCTTGAAACTCATTTAAACAATTATGTTTAGGATTTCATAATTAAACAGTGATAGGAAGAATGACTCATCTAGTTCATAGGTTCAATTCGAAGATGAATATTATAAAATTATAACTATGAATGTACTTTGAGCTCCTACAGAAATATCAAATATACTAATTCTTTTCACCTCTAAATGCTCATCAGATCCAGAATCTATTCAACCATCCCCACAAGAAGAAAGGTAGTTTTTTATTTCTTTTTTGTTCCTAGCATGTATTGATTAACTCAAGTGGTTTCTGTTTTTGTTTTTTTTTTTTTTTTCCCCTTTAAGTGGGCAGAGGTTGAGAACTTCATTAATTTGGAGATTTTTTTTGAAACACCTCCTAAAAAAGAAGTTTAAATATGAGAGTTGGAATTGTTTCTCTCACCTCCCAAATTTCAATAGCCCTTTAAAATATGTTTACTTATTCTTTAGTAGTAAATATTGCTCATATTTCTGAGCTCTAATTTTTCCTATATTTATGTCAAACTAATTCTACCAAGATCATCTGCTCTTATTTTCTCTCTTTAATTATTACATCATTAAAATTTTCTCATTATACACTTGTCAAAAATATCAATGAGAGTACAACATTAATGACTCCATTAAAGAAACAGAAGAGGAGAAAACAAAAGAGAGGAAAAAAAAGGATTTGATATGACTTGTTTTTCTCCCCCTAATTCCAGGAAACTATGTTTTCCATTCCATTATATTTCTTATTGCAGTTGAAAAGATACAAATGAGCAAGCTCTTTATAACCACAGCATCAGAACTCAGAGGGAAAGAAAGTTGTCTGCATTTTTCTGGCCTTTAAAGATGCCGTCATTATCAGTTGTTCTCCCAGAAAAGTGAGGCTTGATGACAATCTATCTCCTCATTTTACCTCAAGGACTTCAAAACTATTGAAACCTTATTACTGAATGTCATCTCTGTGTGTGTGTGTGTGTGTGTGTGTGTGTGTGTGTGTGTGAATATGAATTTTAAAAAAGTAAGAAATACTGAGTAAGAGATGATATTCTGCTGATTTTTATGGCCTTTCATGAAGGTTGACTGAATTCCTTTATAATTAGCCCCCAGTCTGCTCCTGCAGATTGATTTTCTAAAAGTAGACAGTTTAAGATATATGTGTATATATATATGAGACAGAATTTTGCTCTATTACCCTGGGTAGAATACAGTGGTATGATCACAGCTCACTGCAGCCCTGAACTCCTGGGATCAAGAGATCCTCCTGCTTCAGCCTTCTGAGTACCTGAGGCTACAGTTGTGTGCCACCAAGCCCAGCTAATTTTTTTTTTTTAATGTTTTTGTAGAGATGGGTTCTCTCTATGTTCTTGAGGCTTAAGAAATATTATTTTATACCTCACTTCTCCCCTCCACTTCAAAAAGTCCCCAGCTAGAATTAGTTTGTGACTAAGTTTGATTCCTTCTAACTCTCTTCCCTTCTAAATCCCTATTTTCAGATAGCTATGGTTTCCACCTACTTGCAACTTCATTATTCCTAGTCATATACCATTTTCGACCTTCACAGCTTCCTGAAGAGCAGATAGGCTTTGCTATTCCTATCCTCTGATGAATATCTTCAACCTAAAGAGATTAGTGAATAATAATTAACATTTATATGGAACTCAGTCTGTGCCAAGCACTGTTCATACATAAACTCTTTTACTCCTTACACAATCGCTTTATGAGATAGGTATAATTATTATACTCTCCTTATAGATGAGGAATTAAGGGCATAGAGAACTTAAAAGGCTTCTCCAAAGTCACCCGCTTACAAATGGTGGAGCTGGGATTCAAACCCAGGGTGGCTGACTCCAGAATCCATGCTCTTAACCACTATACCATCTGCCATCATATCTCAGGATGTAAAAGACTACATTCTTCCTGGCATAATGGCTTTTTAGAATATACACTCTATAGGCTGAAATTTCACCCTTTAAATGCAGCTTGTTAGGAAAATATAAATATATACACAAAAGTATAACTTTGCTTTTGAGCTTTAATATTATTTATTAAAAATCTGAATTACAGAGAATAAATTCTCTTATATTAAAATATTTAGAAAAGACTAAAGAAATCCGACCACATGATAATATATTTATTTGCTTATATTTTATATTGCAGCAGTAAATATTTCAGACTCACATCAACTGTTTCTTTTTTTTTTTTTTTTTTTTTGAAACAGAGTCTCACTCTCTTGCCTGGGGCGAGTGCCGTGGCGTCAGCCTAGCTCACAGCAACCTCAAACTCCTGGGCTTAAGCAATCCTACTGTCTCAGCCTCCCGAGTAGCTGGGACTACAGGCATGCGCCACCATGCCCGGCTAATTTTTTCTATATATATTTTTAGCTGTGCAATTAATTTCTTTCTATTTTTGGTAG
>RJWJ010022688.1:0-26616 GCA_004363605.1 Indri indri | reverse complement strand
AATTCTTCCCCCATTGTGCTTTTTCATGTCCTTGTCAAAAATTATTTGATCACATATATTTGCATTTATTTCTAGGCTCTCTATTTGGGTGATATATATCTTTCTTTTCCTATTGAAGCCATATCTTTCTGAATAATTACTCAATGTCTCATTAATTACATCTTTATTATTGGTATTGAAGGGGTTATAAATTATTCATGTTAGAGAAATCTGGTCCAGTGAAAAGACACTGGTTATCAGGAGTAGGGTTGAAGTTCTATAGTCTTACTTCATTTTACATAAGAAGGCTTAGTACCTAAGGCTATATATGATATTACAGAGTATACATTTTTCACATATTACTATTCATAAGGGCTGATTCCATGGCCCCAGAATTTTTGATTTGCCCTGTGTACTGATGAAAAGACAGTATATTTTGTAGATTTGGGGTAGAATGTTCTGTAAATGCCTGTTATGTCCGTTTTTTCACTGTTACATCTAATGTTTCTTTGCTAATTTTCTACCTCAATGATCTGTACAGTTAGATCGGTGTAGTGTTGAAGTACCCAGCTAATATCATATTGCTTATTGTTTACTTCTTTCCTTAGGTCTAGCAAAATTTGTTTTATGAATCTGGGAGCTCCTGTGTTAGATGCATGTATATTTCGCATTGCTGTATCTTCTTGTTGAATTGCTCCTTTTCTTGTTATGCAATGACTCTCTCTGTCTTTTTTTTACCACTGTTGATTTAATGTCCTTATTATCTGATAATGAGAATAGCTACTGCTCACTTTTGGCTTCCATTTGTATGAAATACTTTTTTCTACCCCTTTACCTTGTGTCTGTGAGAATTTTTATGAGTTAAATTGTTTTCTTCGAGATGACATAAATTTGTCTTGTCTTTTTTTATCCCCATTTTTAGCTCCCCCTTTTTTTTATCCCCATTCTTCTGTGGTTTTCATGGGCAGTCAGAACTACAGGCCAATGGTGGGTTGTCAGCATGCACAGCACGGGTATTTGCTCCCCCCAGGTCCCTAAGTGATGGCAGGCAGTTGGCACATGCATCACAAGCTTTCAACCTGCACAGGTCCTTTGGTAGTGGTGCTACCCAGGTGTTGGCATCATTGGCTGTGCTGCCCAGACAGCAGCAACAGGCACCTATGGCGACAGGTATGCTTTCCGCCCACATCCCACAGCACTGTCACTGGGCAGAGCCACCCTGGCAGAAGCAGTTGCATCTGGGTCTGTGACACCTGCTCTGTCTGGGTCCCCTGTAGTGGTAGGGGCATGTATCACCCACCCATAGGACACATGAGATCAACCAGCCTCCCCACTCCATCTCTGGCTGGCATGGGTGATGGGGAGGTGGCAGCAACAGATCTGACCCCCTGGGTAGACACAGCACTCTAGGAGTAGTAGGACCTCAAAATGGCACCAGCCACAGTGCCCAGGGTTCAGAGGCCAGCATAACGCCTCTATGCCTTCTCTCTGGAGTAATGCCACTGCACAGTCTCTACTCAGCTCCCTGTGTCAGTCTAGAGGCATACTGCAGTGTAGGCTCCCTCATGCAGCTCTGATTGCCACGTCTGTGGGGCAGGAGTGGAGCCCCAGGGTCCTCTGTCCCTTCACCAGGTACCTCTGATCTTGCCAAATGGATCACCCCATTTCATTCTCCTTTACTCTGGGTGCCTCCCTTCACCTCTCTGTTGACTCCCAACACTCTCTTAGACCATCGATCTGAAGATGACTCCCCACTCACCATTCTTGATCCTCTCCATGACAGCATCATGCGTGAGTTGCCTCCAGTCCATCATGTTGGCCCTCACTGTCATGACTAAGTAAGTTTTGTTCCAGGATGCATGGCTGGTTCAGTATTTGAAAACCAATGTATATAATCCACTATATTTTCAGGCTTTGGGAAATAGAATATCGATAGATGTATTTGTATTCTCAAATTCCAAGGTAAAATCCCTTAAGTCAGCTCAGCTGTGGGTAATTTGTTTCCCATTGATAGCCAGAGTACCTCAGTGATAAACCATTCATAAGTTTTGTCTATTTTTCTCAAAGCACCCTTAGTCACAGGAAGGGTTTCAGAAGCAATTAGGGTTTCAATCTTTTTTGTCATATCCAAAAGGAGAGCTAGCTCCCTCTTAATTTAAGTTGTGATCGTAACACTTAATAGACATTTTTATACACTCTTTTATATTTTCCTTCCCATAGAACCAACAATTACTTGAAATGTTTCATATATGTGGTGTGATTAATTACATTTCTAATTTTATAATGTTAAATTGACTTATTTTACAGTCCAGGCATTTACCATAGGTACATTTCTTAGTCTGTTTAGTATTTGTATAAATGCTGGGTAATTTATAAAGAAAAAAAGATTTATTTGGCTCATGATTCTGATAGCTGGAAAGTTTAAGATTAGGTATCTGTATCTGGTAAGGGCCTCTGACTACTTCCACTCATGGCAGAAGGCAAAGGGAAGGCAGTTTACACAGAGACCATATTACAAGAGAGGAGGAAATGGGCGGGAGTAGGTGTTAGGCTCTTTTTAACAACCAGCTCTAGTGGGAACTAGTAGAGTGAGAACCTACTTACTCCTGAGGGATAACATTAATCTATGCATGAGGGATCTGCCCCCATCACCCAAACACCCACTATTATTTCCACCTCTGACACTGGGGATTAAATTTCAACATCAAGTTTTGAGGGGACAAACTTTCAAATTATAGCAGTAGTACATCATTTAAGGGTTTCACGGTAGCTCCGCAAAATATTTTCCAATCCTTGAGATCATTATCTACATAATTTTGATTTTCATTTAATCAATTAGAATTCACAAACCTTTTGTTATATACTCCAGACATGGCAGAGAGATTTAAAAAGCTTAATACTGATAAATGATATAATATCATTTATCATTACTTTCTCATAGAAATAGCATTTCTAATGCCTACGGTTGTGGTTAGAAGCCCCTTTTTTCAGTAAATTGTGGATTCCATCTGGTTCTGAAGATAACCATATCTCAGATATTACAATACTGGTTGTTCCCAACTCAGGCTTCAGGTATCATTAAAGTAGCACTCTTCATTTAAGCCCCATGGGGAAGGTTTGTTTATGATCCTTCATTCTTAGCAAAGGAAACCATGGCAAATATGTTTTCTTCATATACATAAAGTAAACAGAATGATTACAAGACCTAACTCCTCAGTATTGTCCAGCTACAATTTTGGCATAGTGTTCCCATTTTATGAATAAACAATCCACTATCCTGACCTCTAGAACTTTTGGCCACTTGTCTTTAAAATATCAGATTCCATAGATGTTAAAATAATCACTAATTCTTTTTGATGAGACTCTAAGACCTCTCTCAGCATTGTTGTTTGGTGTGGTGTCCTATCGATTTAACATGTTTAATTAATCATAAATTATTTTAGTTTCTTTCCATACTAGTCACCAGTTAAGACTGGTCTCAGAAGAGAGATTCTAGTAATGCACAGAGCAGGGTTAGCAAATCTTTTTCAATGTGATGAAAAGCCTTCAGTATTTTAGCTTTGTTGTGATTCAGAATTCTGGGTTTTGTTCTTAAAGCTCCTGCTTGGCTTACTGAAACTACTGCTAAATAACTATCATATTTAATTTTGTTCTTAGGACTGAGGGAAATATATGCAATATGAAAGCACAAAATGCACCCAAAATTGGAGTTCTTTTAATGAAATTGTCTGTTCAACAGTTGGGGCTGACATAATCTACTTCTCATTGTGCACAAGACTTTGGTCTTAAAAAATTCTTTTGAAGGCCGGGCGAGGTGGCTCACGCCTGTAATCCTAGCACTCTGGGAGGCCGAGGTGGGAGGATTGCTTGAGCTCAGGATTTCGAGACCATCCTGAGCAAGAGCGAGACCCCATCTCTACTGAAAATAGAAAGAAATTGGCTGGTCAACAAAAAATACATATTAAAAAAACAATAGCTGGGCATGGTGACGCATGCCTGTAGTCCCAGCTACTCGGGAGGCTGAGGCAGTAGAATTGCCTGAGCCCAGGAGTTCGAGGTTGCTGTGAGCTAGGCTGACGCCACGGCACTCTAGCCCAGGCAACAGAGCAAGACTCTGTCTCCAAAAAAAAAAACAATTCTTTTTAAACCATCTACAGGCACTTTCTTTCTTACTGATACTAAGTACAGTCTTTTAGCACAATAGTAGTTCATTGAATGTGAAAGGAATATGTCATCATTTGGCCTGTCTTTATATTGAACACTCTTGTTTACACTTATTTCATTAACCCAGAAGTCCAGCATTAAACATCTATCCAAGGCATCTACCTTAGTATTTCAATGCCCTTTTGTGCCGATTACCAGGTCTTGATTCTTCTAAATTTCCAGAAGAACTTCCATGACCAAATACCCCATATTGGTAGTTTTTAATCATCTAAGTTTCATTTGCCTGACTGAATCTTAAGACTATGGTAACTAGCCCAAAAGTCTGTAAATATTAATATTTTAACATTTTCTGAAAATATATATCTAATTCCTCTCACACTGCACAATTCTGGACACTCAGCTGTACCTACGGTATAAATTTACTCCCAATTTCCTTCACCTGAAGTTAACCAATTGTAGGGATATTTTCACTGATTTCCAAACAACAGCATGACTTTGAGTCAAAGGGCTCTCATCAGTAATTTAACAAGTCTGTTTTGCCTTGGTTGCAAAAGAAAATGTAGTTTAAACCATACAATAATACATCATTCCCCCTAAAGGAAACTTAAAGTAGGTTTTTCATAAAAGAATGGACTCCTCCAAACATTTCCTGTCATGTGATCTTAAATCTTGAACTGCTCCCTCCCTCTTCATTCAATATTTCTCTGATGTTTCACAAACATGATAGGTATTTCCAGTCTCAAGGTTTTCTGAATTCTCTTTTTGTTGAAAGCAACCTCTTTTTATGTTCTGTAACAAGCTACTGATTGTTTTTCAAAACAGTTGTATTGAGTTGCTACAATAGACTTATGTCAAATCCAAAATCCAAGTGATCTTTCCTGAGGTATAATTTTTAATTCCCGCCAAATATCTATGCTTTATTCCTTTTGGTATTTTAAATTTGCAAAATTACTTGATCGTTTGGATTTTAAGATCCTAAAAGCAATGCCTGAGCCCCTGTCTTTTAAAATATTTTAATCCTTATTTCTTTTCAGGCCTCACTCAAATACATATTTTATTCAAATACATGTTTCTGGGCTTTGTTCACAGATGAAATATTACCCCTAATTGAGAGAAATAATATGCCAGAACCCAAACTATCCCATTAGCCTCTTTACTTCTTACTTTGTGGAGGGCAGGGAGTCAGTAAAAGATAGTAATCTATTTCTCATATTTGGAAATATAATCCAGCTATTATAATTGTTCTACATTTAACAGACTTTGATGGACTTGGATTTGGTCTGGTTAAATTAGCCAGACTTTATTTGTAACATGAGATACCACTGTCCCATTCTGTCTCTTTGAGAAAACAATTATCATTATATTTTCAAGTGACTGCATCAATGAATTCCAATGATTTTAAAGTATGGGCGCTGCTTTACTACTTTGTCATAGTATGCCCTTGAATTAAATATTTCTTTGAGAGAGCTGTGAAAGTGTACTGAAGTCCACTTCCCATAAATGAGTTAGGTAGTTAGCAAGAGATTCTGGGTCTCCTAGGGATGAAAGTTTGTGCCTTGCCTTGGTGCAATTGCCTTACGTGGAAAGAAGGACAAAGGTGGGCCCCAAGCCCCCATCTTGGTCCTGCCCTGCCTTAATCTGCCCTGAGCTACTGCCATACCCTACAAATCTGCCAATCAGAGCTTAGCGTGCCAACTGCAAAAGAATGCAGAGGACACTCTAGCCCATGGGCCAAGCAGCATAGGTACGATAGAGTCTGGAAAGTGACCTAGAACAACCCACATACATAGTAAGGCTCAGGTCATGCAACTCCCAACTGTCCAATCAAAGTGGTTCCATGGTGACATCTGAGCCACAGGGAGGTTCCAATTCAGGCACTATAAAACAAGACACAGACCATAACCAGACCCCTTTTGCCCCTTCCTTTTGCTCTCCCTTTGCTGTGATAATAGGTCCGGTCATCATCTGTGGCATGCATATCATGCTCTGTAAACCTTTATCTTGCTCTTGCTCTATAATCCTATCTTTCTCTCCTCAATAAACTTCAAATTCATGCTTACCTTACTTTGGTGCATCTGGTCATTCTTCAGCCATGACTTTACCAAGAACCAACATTTCAGACTGAAACCTGACAAATGCAGATTATATTTGGCTTTATTACAAAAAAAGATTGGCTAAGAGGGGCTAGCCAAATCTATTATGACATACCAATAACCCTTGCTGCATTTCTTAGGATACAAGCTTTACCATCTCAGTTCGGGGCAAATCTTTCAGGGAAATTGGCTTATTTAATCCCCAATAGCCTTACTGTCATTTTCCATGAACAAATTCCTTGTGTATGTATCAGATAGGGTTTTTAAAAAGATAGTTAAAGATGGTCTTTAAAAAGATCAGTTAATCATTTTCATATACTCTCACTTCAAACTTCTTTTTAATTTGAGCAGTAATACCTTATTGTCTTCCTAGAATCCTGTAATGGTTAATATTTATCAGAGAAGAGGTTAATGTCTGCCAAGGAAATTACAGAGGTTTTCAGAGGTTCAATATAATTTAAAGTAAATTTGGCTCACCTTTGATTTAGGAGTGGTCAGTTCAGATTTCTCCATTTGCATATAATATCATCTCACTTATACTTGAATGTAATGAACACAACACGTTCTCCTGTGGCGGTTTTAAATTTTTCACCAGAGCATATCTTTACACTCCACATTATCTATGGACCTTTTAGAGTGTTCTCTCTATCCTCAGTGGGCATTTACTGCCTATATCTAGTCATCTCTAAAAATTTCTCATATTCCTTGTAAACATTTCTCCTATACCACTGCCTAAGACCTTGGATTCTCATGTCAGGGATTGTGCTAGAAGATCCCTTCCCTTCAGTTAATCATTTTCAGATTCTTTGCCATTTAACCAAGGAGGGGAATTTAACCTTTCATCAACTATTTTATGTTTCATTTGTGATTCTCATAATTGAATTTTAATTCAACCATGCTAAAATATATGGAGCATACATTGTGGCTAGAGTTGAAACTGTTTTTCAACCTCTGGGCCATTGATAATGTGCTACCAGTTCTGTAGTAGCAATTTCACTCATTTTCTTTCTTTTATTTTTAATTCCATTTTCAATGGTTATGTAAACAGTTTTACCTGGTTTAGTTTTTCTTCATTTTCATTTCAATGCTGACTTTTTTGGAAGGAGGCTGCTTGGAGCTGATAGTACTTTGCTGATCATCTAACACATGTATGTTAACTATCCTCTACATAGTTTCTTGCCTCCCCAAAGCCAGGTTACAGAAGGCATCAAAGCTGGGAGAATGCATGATTTGTATCAATAATACCAAATTCTGGGTGATCTCTTATTCTTCCATGGCTGATCCAGATTTGCTTATTTCCTTAATATTGATATTGTTTTGTAAAGGATATGCTCTTTGTTAGTTGGGGAAGGAGTAGAGCAGTTTTTCTCTCTCTGTGTAAGTCTGCTAAATTTCCACTTTCATACACTGCAACTAGTTAGTTATAAGAGAAGAATCTGGGAGTGTCTACTAACAAAACTTTATAGCTACATTGGCGATAGAATAATCCTTATTTAGCAATATCTAAGATCAATGATATACTCTTCTGATTCTTTATTCTGAAAATCCATGGTTAGCAAGGATGCATGTGTATTTTGCTAATAATAGTTCTTTTTATATTGTCTTTAACAGAATACTATCTGAATTTTGTTGTTACCTGGGTATGGCCTCTATCTACTTGTAGAGTCTTTTGGATGATGAATAGTTGTGAGTAACCTTAGGAAGAAATATCATTTCTTCCCAGGTAGCATCAACACAGAAGCATCAGAAGGTTTTCCAGTAACTGGAAATGAATAGTATTATTTACTTCCTTTTGTTTTAGTTTCAATCTTTATTCTACCCTTACAGTTTTTATTTTTTATTAATTAGTGCTGTTACAATATCTAGGGAATAGTCTAGATCTTTTTTACTCTATCCGGTGCATCCTTCTTCATACACAAACCAATTCTTAGTTCTGTCATGTAAAGTTTATTAAGACCTCTCTGAAATAATATTATGGGAGGGTTTCCCCACATCTAACCAAGATTGCATAGGCAGACATCCTGGAATCATTATCATATTGATATTTGTCCATATATATATCATATATATTATATTGTTTTCCTACCCCCTTTATTTGTCAAAAAGTACATCAGTAATTTGTTACAGAACTGAAAAAAAAATCATTGCTGTCAGCAGTTTTACCAGAGAAATTGTTAAATTTTAAAAATAAAAGAAAAAAGAAGGAAAGAAAAAAAGAAAGAGAAAAACCAAGGCTTTACCTAACATTGATCTTTATTATTGATTATTGAAGCATATAATCATAGATAAAAGCATCATTCCTGGTAGGTGAAAATCAGATATAGATTCCCAAAGTGTCCGTTTCTTCACTGGAATGAATTTTGGGTATAAAGTCATGAAACTCAACTTTCTGGGGAAAGAAATTCACTTAGGTAAGTATTCTTTCATTTTTCTTGATACTTCCCTAGTCAATAGTTGCATTTGTTTGCTACTTATTCTCCGTCCTCACTTCTCTTTTATTTTTGCTTTGTATCAGCTGTCCTAATGCATTTGAGAGGATCTTTTTATTTTTGTGTGTTCTTTGAACATATGTACTATTTATTTGTATTTTTAGTTTAGCTGTCAATAGATCTCATAATTTATTTTTATTTTCAAATAAATTTAAAAAAACATTTGTATTGCTTATGAATATTGATAGCATTCAACCATATTCCTTACTAAGTTTTTCTGATCCATTGCCCTAGGAATGAAAAACTAAATTTTTTGATCATTCCTCATTTCCAAATCAATAAAATGTATACTCATATTAACATGTATGAGAATTTTTCCGGGTATTCACCAAACGACAAAATTCCTGGATCATACTGTTTACATGCTCAATATGCCAAATATTCCAGATTGCTTTCCAGAATGGCTGCATCAGCCTTGTTCATTGCCAGCAGCACATGAAGCTACCATATTCCATATCCCTGACAACACGTGGCATTATCTAACTTTATAACTTTTGCAATCTGATAAATGCAAACTGTAGAGCAACATTGCATTAATTAATGAAAGCATTTGAACACATACTTATGTGTTCATTATTTTTTCTTTCTTCTTTTGTGAATTTCATTTTTTGAATCTATTATTCTATTTTAGTTCCTCCATGTCCTTACAGATATTTAGTAGTCATTTACATATTCTAGATATCAGATGTTATCAGATTTTAGATATTGAACACATTTTCCCTAAATATGTCATTTTTCTATTAACTCTATGTTGCCCTCATGGAATAAATATTCTGAACTTTCATTTTGTCATACATCAATTTTAATCTTCATGGTTTGCACTTTTAGTGTCTTGTTTAAGAAATAATATTTCAAAAGAGTTTAATTTGGATATTTGTAAATTAATTGTCATATAAATATTTTAATAATGTTATGAAGGTCTTTAATTCCAACTGGAATTTGGATTGAGATTGCAATGCATTTATAAATTCATCTGGGAAAAAATAACGTCTTTAGTTTTAAGTCATCCAAACCATTACTTTTAATAAAGTTGTAGCATTTATTTCTCTATTGAGATCTTATATAATTCTTTTTGATTCACAAAATTTGGTTTTTGTTGTGTGTTACTTATATTTTCTAGTAGGATATTGCTGGCTTTGACCATTGTAATTGATTTTTTAGATATATCTTTCATCAATCTTTTTTAATAGTCTTATTTGTTTGTTGGTCTTGTTGGTTTTCTTTATTGAGGATGAAGGGCAATAAACTCCAGGACTATGTGCCCCAGACACTAGTAAAGCATAAGTAACTATTACCTTTGTTTGCTGACTCTCCAACCACCAATGCCTCTGGACAAGCCTTCAACCATATATCTTTAGAAAAAAATCAGTACTGAAAGTATTAGACTGCAATCTGTCATCTTGTAGAGTTTGCAGGGGTAGAAGCTGGAGAGATGCTCACTTAAGGTTTCCTCAGATTCTTTGCATAGGGGGCTTTATTCTGCTCTGACATTGTCATACCAACACTGATATTGGATGGTTTGGGTCTGTGGGGGAAATATAAGATTAAAACTTAAAAATTATATTGCCACTGCTGATTTAGGGGTGATCTATTACAGTCCACCACCGCTCCACACAGCACTGGGATATTCTGTGATCTACCTTGCAATTCCTTAGTGTTTGTATTTGTTATTCAGATGTAGTCTTCCCTCTCCCTCTTGCAGTATTTAGAGCTGCTATTGAGGGAAGCAGCCAACAGTCGATGTTAATTCCCCATTTGATTAAGAACAGGAAGACTCAGTGTTTTAACTTTCAACATAATTATTAGTTTTATTTTATAAAGATCTAAAATTTGCTAAAGTTAAAATTCATCACAAAATGATTTTAGTTCATTTTAATGTTTAATTATAAGTAATCAAATTGATTGTTAAAGTTTAGCTATCAGGAAAAAAGTAATTAATGACAATTTGCTTCTTCTTTAAGAAATTATCCCATATTTTAAATTCTGAATTAAGCTCATCCAATAGAATATAATATTTAACCCAATCACATGTCTATAACCTTGGATATGGATTGCTTGTTTTTTATCTTTCAATCTCAATATTTCCTTAGGGTAATGATTAAATTTTATGTATCTCTCTATACAAAGGTCTGAGAACAAAGCCAGGCAGGTAGAAACATGGTACATATATACGTGTGTGTATAGGTATGTAATGCATGAATAACATAAATAATGACCACGTACTTGCTGAGAAATAAACACAGAACAAAAAAGGTACATACTTCATGTATTTTAGAAATGATTGCAATGTATTATCACAAGGAATAGGAGTGACAGATCTGACTACTCAGATCAGTTCCTGGCTCTGCTAGGGGTTATGTAGAAACTATGTTACTGGAGTCAATAGAATTCATCTCCCTTTTAGTTTCTTCATTTATAAAAAGGTGATAAGAATGATACCTTCTTGTTATATATCTGTTAACTTACTATAAAAACACCTGACTACAGATGAACTTTTCTAAAGCAACTGGCCTGTACTCTTCATAAATGTCAATGTCACATAAAAATAAAGCTGAAGCATTTTTCTAGATTTAAGGAGACTAAGGACACATGAAAACAAAGTGTAATTTCATGTTCTTTGTTTAGATCTTAAAGTTTTCGGTAGCTATACAAGATAATTTGGAGACAATTGAAGAAATTTTAGTACTGATTATATATGAGCTAGCAATTAATATTTAACAATTACTATTGTATTGACCAAGACTGCTGCCTTAACATGTCCCTGAGTTTAACTAAACTCCAGTGAGGCTTCTTCCTGCCTGCGGTGCCCCGTCCTCCCTTTACTGCCAGCCCTTGGAGAATCTGGATGGCCACACCAAGATGTCCCTCCCCTCTCTTTTCATAAAGCATCTACTTTAGGAAACTTATGAGTGAAAATTATGTATATGGCTCTTTGAAGGGACAACCTTTTGAAAGCATCTAGTTACTTTTACAAAGACTGTATTTCTCATGGACATCAGAACCATCCCTTTGAAATGCGATCATCAAGAAAGATAGTGTCCCTATTTCCAGTTCTTGGTAAGAGAGTAGGAACCTAATTCTGGTGAGTGTCTTGGTCCAAGTTGTAAAACTGCCTCCTGTCATGAAGATAAAAGAAAGTTGACATTTATTTTGGATAAGGCCAATCAGCAAATGCAGAAAATGTACCCCAGCTCTTAAAAGCCCTCCTGTTACTTGTTTCAGTGGAGCTGAATTCAGACTGTGTTGTGATCTTGCTCCAGGACTGCAATAAAACCTTGAATGAAGTTTTTTCTTACCTTTTTATTTTGTCTGGCAAAGTTTTTGTTTTAGCAGTATTGATGTTAAATTTTCTGAGTTTGGTAATTGTATCATGACTATGTAAGTGTGTGTCCTTGTTATTAAGAGACACTTAAGGAAAGGCAGAACAAGATGACAAGTACAACCCTCTAGCGATTGTGCCCCAGCAGGAATTTCAAACTGAACACCTATCCACACAAGAAAGCACCTTCATAAGAACCAAAAAATCAGGTGAGTGATCATAGTACCTGGTTTTAACATAATATCACGGAAAGAGGCTTTGAAGAGGGGAGAAAAGATGGTCTTGCATTACCTACACCACACCTGCCCCATCCTTTGGCAGAGCAGCAGAGAGAGAGAATGTGTGTGCTTGGGGCACGGAGAGCAAACCGAGTGTGAGACTTTGCACTGGGACTCAGTGCTGCCCTTTTCCAGTGGAACACAACACAGGGCAGAATTCTGCCAGCACAGAGGGAACATTTAGACCAGCCCTGGGCCAGAGGCAAAACTTCAGCCTCTATGAGAGGAACCGGAGTCCCAGCTGTCTCCACCTCCAGCTAAGAGTAAGGGGGGAGGGGGGAGGAGGATACGGGTTATATGCATACACAAAGAGTGCAATGCGCACCATCCGAGGGATGGACATACTTGAAACTCGGACTTGGGGGAGGGGCAAGGGCACCATACATAACCCAAACATCTGTACCCCCATAATATGCTGAAATAAAAAATAAAAAAAAAAAAAGTAAAATCTCAAAAGCTCAGAAAACCAAACCAAAAATAAACCAATGAGATCACATCCAGCCAAAAAGCTTCTGCACAGGAAAAGAAACTATCAACAAAATGAAGAGACAACCCCTACAATGAGAGAAAATATTTGCATACTCCCCATTTGACAAAGGATTAATAACCAGACTATATAAACAAATAAAACAACTCAATTGGAAAAAACCCAAGTAATCCAATTAAAAAATGGACAAATGATCTGAATAGACGTTTATCAAAAGAAAACATATAAATGGCCAAAAAGTATATGGAGAAATACTTAACATCACTAATAATCAGAGAAATGCAAATCAAAAGCACAATGAGATATCATCTCAACCCTTTTAAAACAGCTTTTATCCAAAATACTGGCAATAATGAATGCTGGGGAAGATGTGGAGAAAGAGAAAAGCTCATACACTGCTGATGGGAATGTAATAGTTACAATGCAGAACAATGTGGAAGTTCCTCAAAAACCTACCATATGATCCAGTAATCCCACTGCTGGGTATATATCCAGAAAAAAATGGAATCAGTATATCTAAGAGGCATTTGCGCTGCCATGTTAATTGCAGTATCATGCGCAAGAGCCAAGATGTGGAATCAACCAAAGTGTCCATCAATGGAGGAATGAATAAAGACAATGTGGTAAATATACACAATGGAATATTATTAAGCCATAAAAAAGAAGGAGATCCTGGCATTTGCAACAGCATGGATGGAACTGGAAGACATTATGTTAAGTGAAATAAGTCAGGAACAGAATGACAAATATCCCATGTTCTCATTAGTTCAGAATAACAAATATCCCATGTTCTTACTCAGTTTTGGTAGCTTAAAAAAATGCTCTTATGGAGATAGAGAGGAGAATGATGGTTACCAGGCCTGGGAAGGGGAGTGACAAGGGGAACAAGAGGCAATGGCTAATGGGTACAAAAATACAGTTAGATATAATGAATAAGTTCTAGTATTTGTTAGCACAATAGGGCAACTATGGGTAACAATAATGTATTGTGTATTTTAAAAGAACTGAAACAATGGATTTGCAATATTCCTATGACAAATAATGGTAAATGCTTAAGGTGATGGACACCCCAATTACCCTGATTTGATCATTGCACACTATATGCCTGTATCCAAACATCGCATGTACCACATAAATACGTATGACAATTATCTATGATAATTAAAATTTTAAAAGTTAAAAAAAGCTTTACTGAAGTGTTCAAGGATAAAGCATCAAATAATATGCAACTATCTAATGGTGTAGTAAAATAGCTGTATGTGTGCTTGAACACCTATGTAATTATTATATGCGTGCAAGAGAGAGGAGAGGAACTAGTTAATCAGATGGTAAAATAGATTGGACATGGCTTTTCGAGATTGCATATACCACCTATTACCACATTTATTGTAGTGCTTCTGGGGGCATGGTCCTCTTCATCCCTTCTTAATTATAAGAAAAGCTTTGTTTCTATTTAGGACCTGAATTTTTGTTTTTTCCTGATAGAAAACAATGATAAAAATACTTCTGTCTAAGCATTTATAGTCTATGGTTATATTACCTTTTATCTAAGACTTGAGGTGATTAATTGACATTTGAAATATATTAGTAGAGTCACGTAACAGATGCGCTTTCCTGTGCACATCAAATATTATTACTGAAATATGTACTAGAAGGTATGCCAGTTAACAAGAGAGATAGTAAGTAAATTTTCATTGCGAAATGAATGGTGTTTGAGAAAAATGGTTGGGACTCACTGTCCTTGTTTTTACAGGTCTCACAGTTTTATGGAACTCAGCTTATGTGTGAATAAGTTATAATAAACTGGAAAGCTGAGCATTCTATTAATAGTGCCTTCTGAGCAGTGCTCAGACCATAAATCCCATTAGTCCTGTTCTCCCCCTACGTCTCAGAGGACACTGTCTACTGATACAATTTATGCTTCTGGATAAAGTAGAGGCCTTTCACTAAACCTATTCAAAATAGGTCTAATGGATTTTTGACAGAATTTAATCTAATATCTGCATTTTAAAAAAATCATATCATATACTACATATTGGTGAAGGTGGAAAATATTTCTGGATAGGCTACCTCTAGAGGTGACTAATACTTACTAAAAGAACTTGACAATTATGAACCACCACTAGACTCACTTTGACTACTTGACAATATTAGTCTACAAGACTGTTGTAAGGATTGAAAGAGATAATAAATATATGTTGCTCATATTACCTATTGTATACTAAAATTCAATAAATTTCAGATATTATTATTTCCTACTAGTAATATTAAAGATGTTTTCTACTTAATAAAAAATTGATATTTATTTTAAAAAAATCACAACAGTACTGCCATCAAGTCAAGCTTATAAATAAGACCCTTTATCAGTCAGGATTACTGTGGTAAACAGGATTCCCCTGGATGGTTCAAAGGAAGGGAGTACTTACAGATTTATAGACAGGTTTAGGGAAAACAGTGATGAGATGAGATGTCCAGGGAAAAGATAGCTAGGAAACTGTGAGAAACTGATGTAACAGCCAAACCTGTAATGTTAAGGGCAGAAAACAGTGTTACAAAAATCTACTGAGAAGCGTACTTAACAGTGCTGTAGCCCTGGAAGGAAACAACGAATCCCTCCCTGGCTTACGGTACTAAAACATGGAAAGAATGAGGAAGAAATGGCTGACCTGCTTTCCCGCTGCCCTCTGATCTCCTGACAGTAAGTAGCATTGTCTAAACATACCAGAAAGGCAGAGGACAATGGAGCTCAGGTGATGTAGCCCACAGGGCCCAGACTCCAGAACCTCCAGCAATGCAAGGAGAGTTTAATAATATAAGGAAATAAAAAAATAAGCTGTCCACATACTCTTATTGTCATATGCAAATTCTACAAAGTACTGTTTAAAAGATTCTAAACAGATGGCAAACTATATAAAACATTCCCCAATATTATTTTGTTGTTTAACACTAATACAGATAGAATAAAACCCATATGACTGTAAGTTAATATTTTGTACTGCATAGGTTAGTTCAAACCTCAACCCAAACTGTTATGTAACTTCCATACCTGTGAATAATGTTTTTATGTACCAAGACTCTAAATTTCTATGACTGTATAAACATCTTCACTGATGCGGACTTTTTTTTTTCCTTTAGTGGCTCATTTTACAGTGTCTGGATTACTCTGTTTACAACAAATGAGTTCTCATATGACAGGTGATAAAAATAAAATGCTTCATTTGCTACCACACTAAAATAAGCTGACAAAAGTTCTTTATTGTTATTTTCTGTCACTGTTTCGTTATCAGGCGTTTTTTTTTTTTTTTTTCCTTTCACCCTCAGTGTGATAGTAATCAGTATGCCCTAGGAATGTATTATGCTTTATGGTTATATTTTCTCTGAATTTTATCTATGGAAGTTAATATTTTATATAGATTTGTATAGGTTACAGAGAAATAAGTGATAGTGCATTTAGGGAAGGTACATTAACCACAGATAGATAAAACATCTTACCAAATGGCATATCTATTCTGTACTGAATCTTGCTAACTGTATTTTTAAAGTGTGTTTTAAACATCTTACTGTAATGTACCAGTTTGAATATAATTGAATGTTAGAAAAAGAAAGAGGAAAAAGGAAACATTTCAAAATTAAAAGGCTGGAAATACATTTTTTTCACTATAGAGAAGAAGATTAACTTTAGGAATATAAGAAATCAGGATTCTATCACTGAAAATGATCAAAATGGGCATTTGAAAAGTTGATTAATAAGCATATTGTAAATTTCCATGTGATAAAAATGCTTAGACTTTTCTTGTTGGTGCTAGTCCTGCAACTTTTCTCTTATTTCCACCTATGGTTTGACTATTCTTGAATCTTTGCATTGTTCATGAAAGGTATTTAATAAGAAGAAAAATCATGCATATTTAATTATGTTGTTACCATTTCTAATATTCTCCCTTCCTTTAGGTAGACGTGAATATCCATCTGGTGTCATTTTGCTTCTGTGAGAGCCAGTCTCCAAGATTGTCCCATGATGTTTTAATGACATGATATTTTGTGGGCCTTAATAAAGTGTGCATATATTTTGCAGTTTGGAGGCACATAAATCCTAGGGGGCCAAAGGGCAGACTGTGGTATTTAATCTCAAGAAGGCTCCATTGATTCCCACATCCTGTAATCACAACTTTGTGTACTCTCCTACCACTCTGTACCAGTGTTTCTCTGTGAGACCAGTAACATACAGTAGAAGTGATGGATGACACTTCCAAGAAAAGGTTATAAAAGATTGTAGTTTTCATAATGAGTGCTTGCACTCTCGCTCTCTTTGTTCTGTAGTAGTAAGTCAGCTGACATCATGAGGAAACTGAGACACCCTTTGGAGAAACCTTTTATGTCAGGGAATGAAAACCTATGGCCAGCAACCAAAAGGGATTGAGGTCTGCTAGCAATTACTTGCATGACCATGGTAGCAGATTATCAAACTCCAACTGAGTATGGAAATAACCAAAACCCCAGATGACAACATGACTAAATATTTGTGAGTCTTTGTCCCAGAACCACCCTGCTAATGAATTTTTGGACTCCTGAATCTCAGAAAGTTTGTGAGATAAAAAATTCATATAGTTTTAAGCTACTATATTTTGGGATAATGTGTTATGTATGAATAGAAATGCAATACACCTCTGCCTAAAGAACTTCTCTTAATATTTCTTTTAGTGCAGGTGTGCTAGTGATGAATACATTCAGCTTTTATATTTATGAAAAAATATTTGTTTCATTAACATTTTGAAAGATATCATTGATAAGTATAGATGTGTAAGTTAACAGAATTTTTTTTCTTTTCAGTGTTTTAAAGATGATTTCTTTTCTCTTCTGCATGGATTTTAATAAAAAGTCTGCAGTCACTCTTACCTTTGTTCTTTTTTATATAATATGCTTTTATTTTCCCTTCTAAATGCTTTAGTTATTTTTCTCTTAAATGCTGAATGTGAAGAATTTAATTATTGTGGTAGGCACTTTATAAGATGACCCCAATGGTCTTCACTTCCTGATATTTAAATGCTTTTGTAATCCCCTACCTTTAAAAGTTGTAGGTGGGACTTGTGATTTGCTTCTAATCAAATAAATATAAAAAATGTTATAAGACATCACCATTATGAGTAGGTTACATAAGATAGTGACTTGTATCCTGTTTGCAGGATGTCTTTTGCTGGCTTTGATCAACCAAGTTGATGTGTTGGAAAGTCCTACCTGAAAAAAAACTGAGAGTGTCCTCCACCCAATAGCCAACAAAGAATTAGGCCTCTCAGATAAACACTCCTTTAGGAACTGAATCATGAAAACAATGTATAAGTGAGCTTGGATCTGGATCCTTTCCCAGTGAAGTCTTCAGATGAGACTTAAGCATCAGCTAACACTTTGATCGAAGCCTTGTGAGAGACCCTGAATCAAAAGACCCATATGAGCTGGGCTCAGATTTCTGACCAGCAGAAACTTTGAAATGCCAGATGTGTATTGTTTTAAGCTACAAAGCTTTAGGGTAATTTGCTATGGAAAAATAAATAGCTGTTATAGTTATAATATGCATTAATAAAATTTTCTTTGAAGTTCTTGGGCCTGGGTTATTGCAATTTTGGTGCCAATGGAATTATAGTTGTCAACAAGTTTGGAAAATGCTCATCTATTACTTCTTCAGATATTTTTCTGTTCTCTCTTATACATGTATGGTATTTTCTTATACAATGATTAATGTACCTCTAATCCCATCAAGTACAATTTTTAAAACACAAATATTATGATTTATGTATCTAGAAGCCTATTTTAAGACTTTTATTATATCTTCTATGTCTCTAATATTTTCCATGTTTTTACTTAACTTTTGAACTATGGAATATAGTTACAATAACTGTATTTTTGTGTGCCCGTACTTGCCTGCTAATTCTAACATCTGTAAGTTCAGGGTTTGTTTTACTGACACATTTTCACTTTATTATGGAAATAGTTTTTTCTATTTTGTTACATGTCTGTTCATTGTTGATTCAATGCCAGAAATTAAAAATTTTACTGTGTTGGATGATGAATATTTTTGAATATCTATAAATACACTTGAGCTTTGCACTGAGATGTCATTAAGTTATTCCAAAACGGCTTGATCTTTTCTGGTTATGTTTTTAAAATATACTAGGCATTGCAATAGCAGGTATGGTCTAGAGACAATTATTCTGTACTTCTGAGGAAAAATTTTTCTGAATGTATTTTCCAATGCTCAGTGAATCAAGAGGTTTTCCAGTCTGGTTGGTGGGAACAGGCAATATCCCCACTCTTATATGAGCACTGGGAAACTATTCTGTGTAATATGTTCTGGGCTTTTTTTCCATGCTTTAGGTAGTTACCTCACCTATGTGTGCTGGACAGTATTCTGCTTAATACTTGATAAACTCATAGCATCTTGGTCAGAAGTAGAAGTCCCTAAATAGTATCTTTAAAAGTTGTATTTTTCAAGTGTTTCCTGCTAGACTATAGAAATGCAACTGTTTTTTTAGGTTAGCCTGTGCTCTTTCTAAATTCACATATGAGTTTTAATAGTTGCTTCTGATTTTAGGAAAAAGACTTTCATTATTTCATTATTTAAAAAAATGTTAGCTGCATATTTTTTTGCAGATGCTCTTTACCTTGTTGAGCAAGTTATCTTTTCTTCCTAGCTTTTTGAGCATTTATATCATTAGTTGGTAATGTTACATTTTATTAAATGACTTTTTGCATCTTTTGAGATCGTAAGATCTTTGTCCTTTAGTCTATTAATATCATAAATTACATTGGTTTTCAAATATTATCACTTCTAATGATTCAACTTTCTAATATTTTATTAAGAATTTTTGACATGTACGTTAATAAGAGATATTGGTCAATAATTTTCTTTTTTGCAATGTTTGGAATTTCTTCAGCCTCTGATCAAGTTGGAAAGTGTTTCCATATAAATCTTAATAAGGATTTCACAGTGATAAAGTTATTTTATTTTCCATAACTTTGCATTCCTTTTATATTCAGTTGTCAATAGAAAATTCTAAAATTTGCTTTTTTCCTTTTTAATTAATTGTTGGCTTTTTTTATTATTGTTTATAAAGAGAATGTAAGTCTCTTGGTCAGGGGCTTCATTAGGAAAAGCAGCCTAAAAGTTATTTATATATATATTTATTACTGCCTTTTTAATGAATATTATGATTGCCTGCATTTATAGTATGTAGTAGAGGATTTTCCTTATTACTTTGACATAAAATTTCTCTATTTCTATATACGTAAGTATATATGTAGATTTTTAAAATATTAAATAATAATACAGATGGCATGAAGAAAAGACAAAATTTGTATGAGTGGCACATAAACAATAACAGTTTGAAAAACACTGTTTTATTACAATGCATCCTTATACTATCTTTGCAAATTAAATATATATATATATCACAATTTTATTGATGAGGAAAATGAAAGTTAGAAGGATAAATAACTTGTTTCAACTTCATACAGTAAGGATCAGACAGGATTTAAATTCGGTTCTTTCTCACTTTAGATTCTACCCTGTTAACTGATACTTATCCTTCAAGTTTTTTGCTGGAAAGCTATTTTTGCTTCTTCAGAAATAAATCACACCTGTGGATTTATCATAGAGATTGACCAGATATTCCAGAACTGCTGTATTTGTGTCATGTAGAAGAGGGCGAAAACTTCATTGTTCTTAAGTTGTACTGACTGAAGAATGTGCAACCACAAAACGTTTGTGTCTATTTGATGAGTGTGAAAGTCTATCTATCTAGATAGTACTCTGTACTTAAAAAATATGCAGTTGGTCACTTATTTTTGCCACATAACTGATGGATGGATATATACATATGCGTTCTGAAATGTCTGAGAAATTTTGAACACATTTTTGTTTTTTATTCAAACCAACTAGTATAATCATTGATTAGTCTTAAATGAAAGAGGCCTTTGAATTGACTCTCTTTGGAACAATTTTGCTAACATATGTTTTCCATGTTGGCAAATTAATACTAAATGTATAATAATTCTTTTACTAGCAATAGAAGAAGTATAAATTTGGAATATTTTGAATCAATAAAGTTAATATGAAGGATATTTAAGATTTAACTACTTTAACTTCTATTTGAAAAGTTATTACCATTTTATGAATCTCATATTGTATATTTGCCTAGTATTTCCATTTCAGGTTACTTTGTAAAAAATATGGTAAGTCAAATAAGCTATCAAAGCATAAATGTGGATTTTGTCTGAGAGCAGATCAACTAAATATGTTTGGATACCTAAGAACAATTCTAAGCACCCTTGGAGGATGTGGCTTTTTTTCTGTACATACATATTATAAATTTTTAGTTAGATAAGAATATAGCATGCAAGTGAACCTCAGATATATCAAAAATAGTCAAGAATCCTTAAAGCATACTGGGTACTACTCATCAAAAGACCTTTTGATGAGGTTGAGAATATAATTTTTTCATAATATCTTGTAGAAATTAAAAAACTGTCTTACAAATCTCTTTGATAACAAGAGTAGTTTTTAAGGTTTGTCTATCAGAAACAGCCGACATTATGTGTCTCTAGATGGTAATTTTTCCTAACTCCAGTCATCTGTCATTCTTTAGCTATGATAATCTTTACAAGCAGACTCTGAATCACAGTTATCCTTAATTAACATGGCGTAGGCTGATCTATCTTCCAACGACTAACAGTCTTTATATATAGATATAGACATACATATGCATATATATAGATACATATTCCCTATTCCTACTGTGTTGAAGTAATCGTTTACCTTTCCCATTGGAGAGTTTACAGTTCTTTTGACTGGAGTGAATTGCCAAACTGGGGCCATTTACCATTTATTGCATAGAAAAATTTCTAATCAGATTATTTTGGCAATAACAAATTTTGCACCTGAAGTCTTGGAATCAAACTCCAATTTAAGGAAACTGCCAAATCACCATAATAATTGAAGTCCCTGAAAACTGCAATTTAAAAGCCAGCATGGCAGATCAGAAGTTTATTACCTCACCCTGTGAGGCAATCTGCCCATAAAGACTTTGGTTTACCTCCTGAAACTATTTTTTATTTTGACTTCTTACTTATGTTAAGCCACTTATTAGAGCTGATGGGAAATATAATGAGATTGTAAAGTGAGGATACATTTGAAGATTATCCAAAAAAAAATTCAGAAAAAATTCTATTGCTTATTGAGAGGCAGCAGGAGATTGTTTTTAACTCTCTAGTTCTGAAAAAAAATGCTGTTATAGAAATATATTTAAAGCATATCTTTTTTCTATCATTCCATTGATATCAGAAGTTTATTAGTTAACTCTTTTATAAGGACATATATTACTCAAGTATTTTGCAGGCCTTCTTTAGCAGCCTAGGTTATGATTTAGCCACGAAGAAATCTGGCATGTGCTCAATGTCCTGAATGGTGGATCCTTCGAACCTAATATCAGGTAGTTGGGCTTTAGCTTCCAGGGCTTCATCAGATACTGATGGAAAAGGCCACATGCAAGGCGACCTCCATGCCCAATAGGCTCTGGGCAGTTGAATTTTAGTTCTTTATTTTGTCAATCTAGTGAGAGGAGGAAAAATTAAAAACATTAGTTTGGAGAGATGTAGTTACATGATGAAGGAGACTGAATAATTGACAATTTGATAAGGACTGACAATTGGGGCAAGGTAACAAGATCTAGTGTAGCATTCAAGTTGGTATCAAAATTCCCTCTGCTCCAGAATGACGTGCTATAAATGATCAGTAGTTTTCTACTGAAACATGAAATTTCTCTCTATAGTCACTATCCCATATGTAAATAAAAAATAGTATCAAAGAAATTATATTTTAAAGAAATTTTATTGCCTATATTTAAATTGTACAACATGATGTATCAATATATATATGTAGTGAAATGATTACTACACTCAAGCAAATTAGCATATCCAACACCTTCCATAGTTACTTTTATTGTGGCAAGAGTACTTAAAATCTCTTAACAAATTTTCAGTATACAACACAAAATTATTAACATTATATCTACATTTATTCATCCTACATAATTGCAAGTTGTACCCTTTAACCCACTTTGCCTCATTTCCTCCCTACCCTCCACATCTAGTAACCACTGTTCTACTCTCCACTTCTATGTATTTGACTTTTCAAAAAATGCCACTTTGGAGTGAGATCATGTAATATTTTTCTTTCTGTGTCTGGTTTATATCAATAAGTATAATTCTTGATTATAAAATGATACTGGTTTTATCAGATTTGGCTTGGATTATTTGCAGAAGTGTAGCAATAATGGCAACTTACCATATTGCCCTTCTTCAGTTTGCTGTGCTACAAGTTTTCACAAAGAATTTCAGATTAGATTTTTAAAAGCCTCCTGAGCCTCGGAGCCAAGTACTTACCCCCAAATTTCACCTATTTTACCTACAAATTTGATTGAATTCCCACTTGAAGTCCTCAAAATATCTTAAGGTTTCTGACTCTGTTAGGAAGTGACATTTTTAACTCACCCGTAAGGCTGTAAACACCTAAGTCTATGAACACTATAAGTCAGGTATCTGTCCAGGTTTCTAAAAGGGCTTTGTAAGAATTGGCTCCATGAAGCCAAGCTTGGTTACTTAAAACTGTCTAGTCATAACCTAATTAAGTAAGCATCATTCTCAAATATGGCATTTCAGGTGAGACTATCTAATGTATCAAATCCTGGTAATGAGGAGGACAGATTCTTACCAAACCTATATAAGAAAATGTAATGAGTTACCAGATTCTGGAGAGCTCAGGCAAGGAGAAAAATGCATGATTTACAAATGTTTAATTTCTGTTTATAATAACATAAACCACTAAATTTTTATAATTTGTAGATAGCATAAGGAAAAAGAGAAAGGACTTCTCAATGTGTGTTCTGGAAATCCTATCTCAGTCTACCAGAATGGTCTCAAAGTTGTTTAAGTGATTTCTTAACTTACATATCATGCACAGAAACCTGCACCCAAAAGTACATGGCATAGTCCTATTTCATGAAGCACCAAGATAGTCCTTCTTTCTTAAAACCAAAACACTCAGGCCTGCAGTTGACTACAAGAGCTTTTAAGGAAGCATCAGAGTGAAATAGAGGCATACATTAAGAGGTATTTACTGCTAAACATATATGGAATGGTTGTCAGATGGATTTGTTCATCTTGGCTGAACTCCTCCCATGCCGAGGTATGTATCTGTTGGCTGTTAGCTTCTCTAGGCTTGCGAAGGCTAAGGCGTTCCTGACCACCTGATGTGAGATGCTAGACATGTGGAACTGAGCCAAGTCACCCAATCATCCTGTTTATGGCAGGAGATCCAAAAGAATGTGAGGGATAAAATTGAAGATACAGGGATGAATGAAGCATTAATTCAATCAATCTATCACAAATAGAATAAGATGGTTCAATATATGTAAAGCAACTATAAAACATCCTTATCTTTATTTTATTTTATTTTATTTTTTTAAAGACAGGCTCTCATTCTGTTGCCTGGGCTAGAGTACAGTGGCATGATAATAGCTCACTTCATCCTCAAAAACCTGAGCTCAAGTGATCCTCCTGCCTCAACCTCCCAAGTAGCTAGGACTATGGGCACATACCACCACACCTGGCTATTTTTCTATTTTTTATTTTCTGTAGAGACAGGGTTTCACTATGTTGCCTTGACTGGTCTCGAACTCCTGGGCTCGGCCTCTCAAAGTGCTAGGATTATAGGCATTGGCCACTGTGCCTGGCCAAAATATCCTTGACTTTAAATAAATACACTGAGTAAAATTTATTCTTTCTTGAATTGCATGGGAAATATGAAATGCCTCATAGTTTTCCTCATACTTATCTACCAACTATTTACTGGTCACCTAAAGCTGTTCAATGTACTCCGGAGACTGACAATGAATAATATCTATCCTTGGGTAGCATACAGTCTCTGTGGGTTGCAAATGCCTATAATGCGTGGCAACCTGTTGTATGAGTGGCATAAAAATATTATGTGAGTTCGGAGAAGGAAGCAAACCAAGTTGAGATGGAGATTGCAAAATGCTTCATTGCAGGTGACATGGTAGTTGAAGCTTGGCAGATAAATATCATTTCAACAGGTAGACATGACAGGGCTTAGCCATTGCAGAAAAAATGGTGTGAATAAATGAGGCAATAAACTACAGGACAAGTTTTGGAGAAAATCAATGACAATGTGAAACTCTAGATGTTAAGTGCAGGAGTTAAATAAGATCTGCACTTCAGTGTATAAACACTGAAATTTTTTTCATGAAATCTCTATTATTTTTGCAGGTCCTCTGCATTTTTCTCATAAAATTTGAGGATGTATGAGAACACAATCTAGTTATTTCAAAGTTCAGACTGTTAAAATCCCTAAAAAATGTGAGTTTACAGTGTTTCTTATTCCCTGAATTTACCTTTTTATTTCAGATGTCGAACATACCATATACCATATCTGCATGAATATTTAAAAATATTGCCTGACAAAAATTTACATTGCCAAGACTTAATTATTAACATTGAAACCATTTCTTCTAAAATTATGAATTTGTTGACTGAAAAGTCAACAAATAGATAATAAATTATGAAAGATATAGATCGTATTTTGTTTCAGAGGAGTTGTCAACATTGGGTTGGTATTCAAAAAGTGACCATCCTAGTAAACCTTCTGAGAATAGGGTGAGATGCAAATTAAATGTACGAATACTTTGGAAGAGAAGCTTGTTCTTGGTCTTGTGACACAAATATACAAAGTCATGAAGTACAGCAACATCCCTGAAAGACCCTGCATATCAGCCAGGTTGTAAATATTCTTAGCCTTATAGCTTGAAATGCAACTCTTCTTAAAATTATTTAATATATTGCTCTTTAAAACTCTGAGTCTTATTTTTGTGGCCTGTTTATATTTTTGTTGTTGTTATTTTATTTATTTATTTTTAGAATTAAAGCAAATAAATGTCTTAACCAAGTCCTGGCAGATCTGTGAGATTGAAGGAAATGTTTCAGAAAACTCAAAATTGACATTTAAAAATTTCTATTTAGTATGATGCATTGCATTTCTAAGAAAAAAAATTGCTGGTCATATTTTTGTTCTTTCTTATAGATTAAATGACTATTAAAATATTATTTTAAATAGATACATTTCATTATTTTTTACTGAGAAGGGGAGAGTACTAATGGTAAAATAAGCAGTAAGTATGGTTGGCATATGTTAATTATTTGAATTGTTTTTATTAAATAAAAAAACTGCACTGGCTACTACTAATGCGTGAAACTCAAATTTCGCAGCTCAAAAATTGAGTCTGTCTGGAATTTGAGAAAGTGAGAGAAAACATGAGGTACTTACCTAATTTTATTTCTCCACTGTAAGTTATTTTGATTTCATGACAACACTTTTTTTTTAAAGTAGGAAAATTCTTCGATGTTACTTCCCTCTTCCGTGACGAGAACACAGGAAGAGCTAAATAAAGCAATGGAGTATTGTTTTTATTCCTCACCTCCTTCCTTACGCTAAACGTGTCCTTTGCTAGTTAGTGATCTTCTAGTTACTGAGCACTGACTCAAACTTGATGATTGCTTTTCTTGCAAATTTATATGCATAAAAGTAACATTGGAGCAAAAATGGTAAACTAATTTTCAGTGAAAGACAGAAATTATCTGCTCTGAAGTGGAATCAAATACATTTTCAAAATTGTGGAGCTAAAACTGAATCTGAACTCTAACATGATTGTGCATATGTATCTATTCTGATGTTTTTAACAGTATT
>RJWJ010022687.1:0-26604 GCA_004363605.1 Indri indri | reverse complement strand
AAAAAAAAAAAAAAAAAAAAAAAAAAAAAAAAAAAAATGGGTGTTTTTGTATCCAAGCACATTTGTTCAGAAGTAGAAGGGAAATGCTTTTCTGTAAAATGAATAAATCAAACAGCACAGAAGTCATAGAAAGATAAACCTTCTCAATCTCTCCTCTTCCTCAAGAGATCAGTCTTCATGATGCTATTACAGAGAGGTGGACTGTAAGTCAGAGACTAAGAAAAAATATGACCATTATTTAGAAATTTTGTAATACTTGTCAGAAACACCTGAAAACAATTTAAGTCAAAGTGATGTCTGCTGCTTTCTGAGGCAAAGAAAGACTCTTCTTAAGATGGCTCCTTTAGCCCAGAATTTTAAGGTAATTACTTTATAAACTTTCTTTAAAACAAGCATGCTTTCTACATTCTGGGAAATCCTTTTAGTGGGAAACACTGACTTGGTGGTAGAAATATATTGACATTTTTGCCATGTTTTGCTTTTATTTTTAATGTTTTTTCAGGATCTTCAATAAATAATCTCTAACATTCCGATATAGCAGAAAGTAATTTATAATATTTAACTCGCTCAACAGTAAACACACACACACACAGAAACAAGCAAAAAAAGCTAATATTGGCTCTTAGTAGTCTGCATACAGTTTTAAGCAGGAACACAAGATACAAAGGGAATCTCTCAGTTAATATTTTATTAAAGCCATTCAAGTTGTGATCACATTGTAATTTTAAAAACCTAGTACATCTTGCATATCACCATTGCTGCTTTCTGATGACACTATTCATTAAGTCAGTTTGCCACTCTGCGATGACAATCAATGTATGTTTTTGTTGAAAAGAAATGGCTATGAATAGACTGGTTAACTGGCAACTTTGCTAGCCAGATGGTAACAATTTTGAGACAGATTGTGAAAGGAGTATCAATTATTTTAATTAAACCAGCATCCCTCAGCCCAGACACTGTCTACCTCTAAAGTAGTTCTCTGAATGATCTGCAGGGTGACCTTTGCTAAGGAAAGATGATTAATAGCTTTGAAGATTCAACATTATTAACTGAATTCCAAGGCACAAACATTACTGCATTTTCCAGTTGTAAACCACAAAAACCGCATATGTCTACCCATGACGATCTTTCCAATCCATTTAAAAGTGGCAGGTAACCTGTTTTTATGTGCCATGTGAATGACACACCTAATGATAAAGGTCTATAAATGTCCCAGTCCAAGAAGTGACATTCAAACTCAGAAACTTATTATTGTAAGTCGCATCTCCCGTCAACATGCCCTACAACTGCTGCTCTGGAAACTTCTCCTCCCGCTCCTTTGGGGGCTACCTGCGCTACCCAAGCTCCTCCTGTGGCTCTTCCTTCCCCAGCAACCTGGTCTACAGCACTGACCTCTGCTCCCCCAGCACCTGCCAGCTGGGCTCCTCTCTCTACAGTGGCTGTCAGGAGACCAGCTGTGAGCCCACCAGCTGCCGGACATCCTATGTGGTGTCCAGTCCCTGCCAGACATCCTGCTACCACCCAAGGACCTCCTTGCTCTGCGGTCCCTGCCAGACGACTTACTCTGGATCTCTGGGCTTTGGATCCAGTGGCTTCCAGTCAGTGGGTTGTGGCCCCAAGGCTTTCTCATCCTTAAATTTTAGATCCAACTTTTATGGCCCAACCTACTTCTCTTCTAGAAGCTGCCAGTCTGCTTCTTACCAGCCAGCCTGTGGATCCGGCTTCTACTAATCACACGTTTGAAGAACCAGAAATGTAAATACAATACCAACTATATCAAGATCCATAGTATCTATTCATCTCCTATCCTATCACTGACCTACAAATTTGACTGCCGCAGTTACCCATCATAGGTATACTTTGAATTCCAGTAACTGGACAATATATTCCTTGGAGAAAGATGCCAAAACTGCCTTCTTATGATCATATAGACATGCAAAAATGGAGCATACTTTTTCTTAATGCATCTCCTATTAATTTTCCCAAGTACAATTGTTTTAAATTTTATGAAGTGGAAAATGTTATAAGTTTAAATAAAAATATTACATGGTATCTGCATATCTGCTTTCATATTTTTTGTTTACCTTTTATCTTCATAACTATTAAATATCTGGCTGGATTTTTTCTGTATCTTGTACTTATCGTTTAAAATTTTTTAACTTTGGGGGGGGCTGGTTCTGCTCATTTTAATCACAATGTTTCTATTATGATATCCAATTATAAAACATTAGTAAAATCAAGTATTTCTCCAAAATGTGTGCATTTAAAAAGATCACCGTTTGTTTTTTTCTAATTTCAGAATATTACAGGAGTACAAACATTTGGTTACATAAATTGCTTTTGTATCATTTGAGTCAAAGCTATAAGGGTGCCCATCCCCCAGATAGTGTGCATTGTACCCATTAGGTGTGGATTTACCCATCCCCTCCTCCCCCCTCCTTTCTGCTTGATTTCCCATGAATGTTATTTCTGTATGTGCACATAAGTGTTGATCGATTAGCTCCAATTTAATGGTGAGTACATGTGATGCTTGTTTTTCTATTCTTGTGAAACTTCATTTAGCAGAATGGTCTCCAGTTCCATCCAGGTTAATACAAGTGGTATTAGTTCACTATTTTTTATGGCTGAGTAGTATTCCATTGTATACATTTTATTAATACACTCATGTATTGATGCACACTTGGGTTGTTTCCACGTCTTTGCAATTATGAATTGTGCTGCTATGAACATTCAAGTGCAGGTGTCTTTTTTATAGAATGTCTTTTTTTTCCTTTGGGTAAATACCCAGTAGCAGGATTACTGGATCAAATGGTGGCCAGCAAATATGAACAAATGCTCAACATCTCTAATAATCAGGGAAATGTAAATCAAAACCACAATGAGATATCACTTAATTCCAGTGAGAATGACTTTCATCAAAAAATCCCAAAACAACAAATGCTGGACTGAATGTGGAGAGATAGGAGCACTTACACATTGTTGATGGGACTGCAAACTAGTACAATCTCTATGGAAAGAAGTATGGAGATACCACAAAGAACAAAAATTTTTAATTTTAAAGAGTGAAAGTGTCCAATTTTCTTTTTGATACGGCAGAAAATTTTTTGTCTTTCCTGTTTACTTCACCATTAATACCTTACATGACAAACCAAAAGTACAAAGTCTTAAGACTAAAACTCATAACTGCGTCCATTTTTTTCCATAGGTAGTAAGAAAATTCAATGTTTTATGTAAAATAATTATAATTTTCAGTGAATATTAAATTGACTAGACTACATAATTTTGGGAGGATGATTACTCTTCTGAAACACATTCTAAAATATATGAGAATATGGAGTGAGGATATCCTGGAGGAAGTTTGATGTTAGCTAGTGAGTTAGATTTGGTGAGGGCTCCAGTTCCCCCAGTCTTATTGCCTAGTAAGAAATCAAGTCTCTAAATGAAATCTCTAACATATTTCAACATTTATTAGCAAGTAGGCCCAATATTTTTTATACAATCAGTTCTACAAATTTGATGAATTCCCAATCTGCTTGTTTTTCGAGTTGTTTGGTTGATAGCATTTGTTTGAAAAAAAAATATTCGAAACTAATGCAAATGTTCTCTCGTTACAGGATTCAGCTAAATATTAAGGCAGTTGATAATGTTTGAATTAGCAGTTATGCCCCAAATGTTTCATCATTTAAGAACAACGTTATGAAAGGTACAAGTGACCTAGATCCTTACACTCATGTTGACAATATATCTTGGTTTATTCCTTTTTGTCTCACTATCTAGTCCGATTTGGCAATTGTCTCAGATTTTTTACTTTCTTATTTATAATCAGTAATAATTTTACTAACATCAGTGATGATTGGTTTAGGGAGGTCCAGTGTTGCCACGGTTTTATCTAATAGAGAATATGTCACATGTACAGTGAATAGAGTTTTTTGTCTAATTTTGTTAAATCTGAAAGAAGCCAGGTATACCTCTGTTTCTTACCATTTCTGAATAAAATAGAACTATCACTTTTCCATCAAAGAGAGCACACAGAGAGGATCACTTGATAAACAAATTACCCTCAGATACAAGCAATGGGAGAGCCTACATGTTCGAGTCTTGGTGGGTGGTGATTTGTTGTTCCAACCTAGCCAGTAGTTCTATGGCCTGTTGCACAGCCTGCAAGATGCAGCAGTATCCACCAAGCCAACAGTAGGTGGAGTTAGTGGGAAATTTGAGAATTACTGCTTAGGCATACATGAAGTGTGGGCACAAAATTGAGGCTGCCACAAAGCATATGAAGAATAATTTAAATGCTATCGCTATACTGGTTTAGCCATGTATCATATTGTTTAAATCTACAACTATTTATTTTATTGTTTGGTAAAAGCAAATTCTGTTTTAAAAAAAATCCTTTTAGGAAAAATGAGCCAAAAATAAAACTTTGCTTTTTATGAAGAAAAAAAAAAGGAAAGTTCTGAATTTCGACTACTAAAGGAAGTTGATGATGAATACACAACCTGTACAATGACTTGATAACATTTATTAACATGAGTGTAGGTGATATCCATGGACCACATGAAAAATAGAAGATGTAATTTTACTGAATAAATATCAGTATCTTCTTCAAAGGATAGCAAAACTTTTAAGAAGACTGTCTCCAAAACGATTATTTATCATTAGCAGTTGCAAAAGATATCTCAATATATCCCTCTGACGCATACATTTTCATTTAGGTCAAATAACTGTTTTAAATCATTTTCACTCATGTTAAGTCCTAAGTTTTCTTGTGCATGAACAGAAAGATTGAAATGATAGCTGATAATATGCTCCTCCATTAGTATAAGAAAAACATTGCTCAAGATTAAATGAACACAGTTTTATACCAGTATTGTTAAATACTTCAAACAGAAAGTGAATTAATTCCTATAATGGTTTGATTCTTCATCCAACCCAAAGAATCCAAGTAAAGCCATAGAAAATTCATAATGTTCTGTTTGACAATGTTAATGTAAAGTCATTTAAAACGTTCAACATTGAAGATAAAATCATTTGTTTTCTCAGTAATAATAAAAAGTATAAATTTGAATAAAGGACAACATCATGGTGAACATAATAAAGAACCCTACAGAAGAGAAATTCACTTTTAACTGTAATAAATACATAACTCAATTTTGCATCCAAATAAGGTACAATATTCTGCCAATAAAAGTGGAATCTGTAATTTAAAAAAACAATTTAAACATTTTGTATATACTATAAATTATATGTACCCCCATATTCTGAAATTAAAAAATAAATAATGTTGGCAATCAATATTTTCCCTTACTTTATCAATCACCACTTTCACCTTCATGTGTTGTATTATATTTGAGCCATCATTTTGTCGATTTTTAAGTCATTCTTAGTGCTGCTAAGTCATTATGGTGTTGGAAAGCATATGCAAGAATTTTTCTTATCGTTTCTTGCTTGAGCTACAGGAATAAACAAACTTATTTCTTGTTGGCAAAAATGTGTTGATTGTAATGGTTCCTATTTTGATTAATAAAGATGTGATCGAGCCTAGTTATAATGATTTAAAATTCACAGTCCAAAACCACAATTACTTTTGCACCAACCTAATACTATTCATGAAGCTAATGAAATAAGTCCAACAGTAGATTAAGTCTATTCAGATGGAGTACCAGTATTTCTAAGTACCAGAAATACTAAGGACTCCTTAGTTAACCTAGAAGTTGTATATTAGAAAATAAAAAGAAAGAAAAGAAAACATCAGAAAAGAGCAACAGAAAAAAATTAACTCAAGAGATCGAATTCGACTAGAATGATCCTTGATCTATAAACTTTGGCAAGTTTCAAATCCTTTCGAGTCTCCATTTCCTCATGTTTGAAAGGTCTATAATATATAGCGTTTGTCTTTCTCTCGGGGATGTTTGAATAGTAAATGAAAATTGTATAGCTGATATTTCTTTGTGCCTGCCCATATAGTATACTCTAACCTACGGTCCCAGGCATAGTTGTGGTGAACAATTTTACGTAGGTCTCATCCCCCTTTGCATGGACAGCATCTCCCCTCAAAAATACGCAACATTATTTTACCGTACATGGCCTTCTCCAAAGTCACAACTAGGAACACAGGAGCCCACTGTGATTCTTCCCTTAAACAGTTATGAGGTTCCAGGAAATTATACATCTTGGACATGCTCAACCCATGAAAATAGAAGCTGATGGATAAATGCTTCTCCCTGTTGATCTGATCCTGAGGTGGACAATTTTGAGAGTCATTCTATATGCTCCTAAAAAGTCCTTGCAGGATTGATGTCAAGTTGCTCATCATAAAACCAACTCTAAAGTGTACCTTTTTGTGAGATTTTCCTCTTTGATTCTTTATCCATGTATGGGCTTTCATACTTGCTTCCTGGGATCTTGTGCCAAAAATGTGTCTGCACACACGCCTTTGACTTTAGCTTTGCTTTGGGGGAAAGGAGGAACCACACTAAGACTAATGAATTTAACTGTTTGTTCAACACTGCTCAGGTGCATTGCCCTTAACTTGATTGAGGTTGAACCTTGGAGAAGTATCAGGAAGTTACCCACACCTCTGAACCCAGTTACTCCCACCTAAGATTATTGTGATTCTTTTTACACATGTTTGTAGGTTAGGCTCAGGGCTACCCCACTTGTGGGAGGCAGGGATCTTGACACTTTTGCCAACTAACAAGGAGCAAAGCATCTGTCTTAGGAGTTGCTTAAGGCTCATTTTATTATTGGTTAAAAATCCACACTCCGATACTAGACTTTGGGGTATGTTTTTGTCTAAGTGTACAACTCACCTTATAAATTGTATGCTATTCTTGTTGTCTGCACTTCTAGTTCATATATTAATTTCTTTCTTTGTTTTCCTCTATCAGCAGAAATGCATGTGCCCCAATCTTAGGCAATTCTCACTGCTGTTGAGACAAGTCTGCAAGTGCAAACTATGGTCTTCCAAGAAATTACTCTGGATAGGGAACATACCCAATGTCAACAGAAATCTTCTCAAATCTATCAAATTATATGTGCCCCAAATCCAGTTACTTGGTCATATTTATTTTTACTTTAATCCCCCAGATTACTGGATACAAAACCTATGAGCAAAATAATAATGACAATAATGTGAATAATATATTTGGGTGCCAGATCAAATACATTTATTAGATTAAAATTTTCATTTGCAGTAGCTCTTGGAAGAAAATCAAATAGCATATATTGTATCAATAGTGCAGATATTAGGAAATTATGTTAGCTTACTCACTAATTTCAGAGTCTGCCAGAAGTTGGCAATGCAAGAATAAAAGGATAGTGGTAACTGGTGAGAAGGAAAACAATAGCTGCACTGAGTATAGACTTTGATCTCAATACTCAAAATGATCTAGACACTTAGCAAGTAAATTGATAGAAGTGAGATCCCCAGGTTGGTCTGTAACAAGAAGACTGGCAGCTCCTAGAAGCCAAGTAGGATGGACGGTAGAATCCTGATGCACAGCTCAGAGAAGGGAAGCTGCAGCCTTTACAACCTAGGGGTCTGAAGCTGCTGGATCCACAGCCCAGGGAGTAGCAGCTCCTTGATCCATAGCCCTGGGAGCGGCAGCTGCTGGATCCAAAGCCCAGAGATCCAGAGTAAGTCGTCTGGCAGGGACCGCAGAGCAAGGAGGTCCTTGGGTGGTAGCAGGATGTCTGGCAGGGACTGGACACCACATAGGATGTCCGGCAGCTGGTGGGCTCACAGCTGGTCTCCTGACAGCCACTGTAGAGAGAGGAGCCCAGCTGGCAGGTGCTGGGGGAGCAGAGATCAGTGCTGTAGACCAGGTTGCTGGGGTAGGAAGAGCCACAGAAGGTGCCCAGGTAGCGCAGGTAGCCCCCAAAGGAGCGGGAGGAGAAGTTTCCGGAGCAGCAGCTATAGGGCACGTTTTTAACTGAAAGTGACCAGATAAAACAGCTAAAAACAGGTGTCAGCTGCATTTGACACCTAAAAACAGGTGTCAGCTGCATTTGGCCCACCAGCCATCATTTTTGGACCCCTGATATATAGAAAAAGCTGTATAGAAAGTCATTTGTTTTGTGATAGTATGGTTCTATTGACTATGACTACTCTACCTTTGTGAATATCTAAGATATTTCATATAAAATTAAAGCTATTTATATCTTTTTATGGCTCTTGAGCTTATATATTGAGTTTCCTTTTAGTATCTTTATGTAAAAGGATGTTACATGATACCTTTCACATATGCTACAAGTTCGTGGAGTCTTCAAAGCTGAGGTCAAAAATCAATAAATAAAAACACATCCCAAGTCACATTCCCATGAGAAGATGTGGCTACAACAGCTTTACAGCTTATGTGAGCCTTATATCCATCAAGAAAAGTTTAGACATTTATAAGAGAGGGTGGTGTAACATGAACTAAGTTTCATTCTGCTAGGATGATAGCACCCCTCCACACACGCACACACACACACAAGCACACACGCATACAGAGGCATGCACACACATGCACATACGCACATACATGTGCACATACACTGCATGTCGATGGCAGATGTGAGTTCAGCTGAGTGTAACCAAGAAGATTCTGAGTTTTAATGCCACCATCTGGACATGGCATTTATATACTCTCAGCGATAGGTGTGGTGCCCAGTAGGGTCATTCTTTACATATTTGTGCTCCCCCATTTACATATATACAACTCAATAATCTTCTCTGTAATTGCATTCAAATAGTTTTCCATATATTTATGGATGCTATAATTTTGTTGTTATGGCACGAAGCCAATGAACTACTCGTATGTCAACAATGATGTGACTCTTTTACATTAACACCTATCTCACCATGGCAAGGGAAGCTCTTCCCTCTCTGGTGTATGCTACCCATCTTCGTTTCCTGTATATCCACACCGGGCTGTCCTGGTGGATGCTTCCCTTCTAAGAGTGGGAAATGAGATAGCATTAATTTTCTTTTGGCACAACGGGTTAGTTTCCACCTGGATGGGAGCCTTCATGAAAACTCTCCACCTTGTCACCACTTATTCCCATGCTCTGAAATTACTTTGTGGTGATTTGTTCTGGCAGTAATAGAAAACTAACACACCAAGTACTGCAGTTACACAGCATGTCTCACTTCCGGTGAAGAGAAATCACAAACAAATAAAGCAAAGAGACTAAGAGAGAGATGGCTAGAAACTGAAGGAGACCTTAACATGCTTTTTAAGGTCAAGGTAACAGAAAAGGGCTCAACCAAAACAGAGTCGCGGGGAAGATCAGTCTGAACTTATCTCTACACAGCTGAAGAGCCAAAGGCTGTCCTGATGAGGAAAGTGTTTTTATTTTAATAAACTCTTCGTTATGCTGTCCCAATATGCTGTTAATATTTTTATTTATTAATAATCTATTGACTAGGGTTTGTGTTGTCATTGCTTCTGCTAATGGGCTTTGGAATGCTCAGATCACAGGGGCTCTGCACTAATTTTGGTTGGGCTTTAGATATTTTCCTTCTTTAAGCAGGAATTCTCTAGATTCCCATAGTTTCTAGGGATAGCCTTTCTCTTAACAAAATTTAAAGAGAATTTAATATCCTTATTCACTCTGTGGATATGCCCTATATCTCTAAGTACAGAATGTATCATAAATTTGAGGAGTGCAAAAACGTAATTTAGATTTATATGTTGAGGCCTGTACATGAAATATACTAAAAGGAAGTACTAACTTGTGGGTATAAATGTTTAGGAAAAGAGCATCTATGAGGTTTAGGTAGTGACAGTGGAGGAATGTTACTTTTTTTTAATTAGCTAATTCCCTATACCCCAATTACTGTTTTCAATCTGCTTAAATGATCACTGTTTGTGTAAGAAGGCAGGTAACACACTGAGACGGAAAGGAGCTAGGCTCAGTGGGTGTGAAGTTGCTCCAGGGTTCTTTGCCAACATATAAACTGAATCTAATCTAAAACACCAAAGTCTTTACTACTATCAAAAATGACTATTTCCATTGTATCTTGAAATAAAATTGGATAGGGTATATTTATAGTGTTCTACTCTCTTACACTCAAGTCTTATAAAAAGTAAGGTACTAAGTACAATAACAACGGGAGATGTAATATTTATATAGAACAAGCGATGTTCAAATATTTTTCCTATTCTTTATTTTATAAGATCTTTAAACATTCTCTGAAATTAGAAATAGAATGCAGAGTATTAGATACTTGGGGAAAAACTTATATCACAGCTATCTTATGTTCTCTTCCTCTTTTACTACAATGTAATAAAATATGAAATATAAAAGGAGCTGTAGAGTTCATCGAATTCAGCATATTTATTCTACAGAGGTTCAAATTGAAACAGAGGGTTAGATAGAATTTTAAAATATTACACAGCAAGTTATTGTAAAGATGTGAGTAGAACTACTTTATTCCACCCAATTTATTATATTGGATCTATCCAGCTGTGACATTTTCACTATTTCCTCTCTTCCCTCATTTGCTCCCTCTTTTCTTTTTTTTTCCTCTCTCCTCCACTGTATTTAGGAAATAGTCATAGTGCTTATATAGTTAGAAGAAAAAAAATTAAGGAACAATAAGACAAAATTTGGGAAAAAATTCATCAGCAATTGCACTATAAAAATTAAACTAGCAAATAGTAAACTCTTCTATAAACTCAGTCCTTTTCATAACTCCATTGATTTTTTAAAAATTTTGTTGACCCAAGTCAGACATAATCTTCACCCAAGAGAAATGATCAAACTTTATACTCCAAAACATAGGCAATGTCAGGACTTTCATAAGAAGCAGCTGTAGCTTCTTGGCCAGCCTCCTCTCTCATTGTCTTAGACAGATATCCTTTGTCATTGTCTCTAGATTTCAGATGCAGGAGTGGTTTTCTGGCTTTCAGGAATATACTATAATATATTCTTAATTTCCTATTGCTACCATAACAAGTTAGATTAAACTTAGTGGCTTAAGCAATACAAATTTACTATCTTATAGTTCTGCAGGGCAAATTCCAATGGCCTCACAGGTCTGAAATCAAGGTATTGATAGGGCTGCATTTCTTCCCAGAGGGTCTAAGAGAGAATCTATTTCCTTGCTTTTTACAGATTCTAGAGGCTACCTGCATTCCTTGGTGCATGGGTGCCTTGCTCTGTCTTCAAAGCCAGCAATGGTGAATCAAATTGTCCTCAAACTGCATCACTTTGACTCTCACTTTAGGCATATGATTACATTAGTTCCACCTGGTAGTCCATGGAGCTCCCTCCTAAGGTCGGCTGATTAGCAACTTTAATTTCACCTGCAAATTTAATCCCCCTTTGCCACATCAAGTAACATATTCACCAGTTCCAGGATTTAGGATTTGAATATTTTTGAGAGACCTTTATTTTGCCTACCGAAACTAGTAAACAAGCAAATTTATAAAAACAACTAAAAAACAGATTGATTGTAAATAGAAGTATAAGAAAGTGCTCACAAAAAGTAAAATTCAATGATGGGAACTACAAACTTGTAAAATACCACAATTGCTCCTGAAGTTGTGTATACTATACCATTTCAAGTTGATAATCAAGATAAGATAATTGTATTATTTTATAATACAACAAAAAATTCATAGGTCTGAGCTGATGTCATGCCATTACCACTCAAGAAACTGCCACTCTCCCCTATTCCAAATCTCTAGCAACACACTAAATTTCCCCAAATGCAGATTTTATTCTCTCTAGTCCAACAATTACATATAGTACAGTGAATTGTGGTCTTCCAATTTTCATCAAGTTAATCCCATTCTACACAATTAACAGGAGAGCAGCTGGCACTTATCGGATCATGTCTAGTTGCTTCCACGCTTGCTGCTCTCTCGGGCTGCATACTTTGACAGATGCTTACACTATGCATTTTGAACCCATGGGTTTAGATCCCAAGCATCTGCTGCCCACACAATTATAATTTCAGAAGGTGCTGGGCATCTGTCTACCGGGTTTACAGCTCTGATTTCCAAGAATTAATGCAACCGTTTTCTCAAGAAATTCTCACATGAATCATTTCTAGGCACTTGATTTCAACAATTTCTATTTATTAATGCTTATCTCTTGAGTGGTTACAGAGAGCAGCTTTGTTCCCTGCAACTCCCAGACCCCATGTTTGTTTTTCATTAGTTGTGCCTCAGAACACATTGTCAAGTATTTTTGCAGTACCATCATTTTTCACAATACATTCATGGACTCTTTATCATGAACCAAAATCTGTGCTATTGAAATACATTGTTGCATATATTTTTTAAAATAAAATTCTATTTTCTCATTACTCTCTAATGAAGAATATGTATTTTTAAAAATGTGCAGTCTCTATTCTAATTGGGCTGAGAGTCTAACAAAGCAAATATTAAACAAATAATTATTTAATTACAATAATGATGAACCGTGAATGAGAAGTTCTTGATGCCAAAATAGCATACATCGAGGGAACTTCACTTAGTCTTAGAAGTCAGGCAAAGCTTCCCAGAGGCACACAATTTGAAATAAGATCAAACAATAAGAAGGCAATAGATAATTGGAGCTGGGAGAAGTGTTTTTAGGACAGAAGTCTGAGATGTGCATTACAAAACTGAAAGCCATTTTGGCTGGTCATTGAGGGAAAAGAGAAGAGTGACTTGAAATTATGCCACAAAGGTCTTTTGGAGCCATTCTCTGCAGTTCCTTCTTAGAAGTTTAGTTCGAGATTGCAAATTTTCTGCTAAAACCAAAAAGAAGCCATTAAATGGTATTGAGCAGAGGCATAAGTTATGTTTCTGCTTTTAAATAATATTTTAAAAATTCAATTAGTATTGATATACAATGAAATGAACAGATTTTAAATGGTAGAGTTTGATGTTTTTGACAAATACACATGCCTGTGTAACAACTACTTGATCAAGATATAAAATACTTCCCCATCCCAAAAACTTCTCTCATTCTCCTTTGTAACCAATCCCTGCCTCCCCTAACTGAGGCAACTACTGAAATGATTTCTATCATTATAGATTAATTGTCTTCTTCTAGAACTTCGTAAAAGTGAAATCATACAGCATTTCTCTTTTGTATCCAGTGTCAAAATTCTCTGTTGTATGTTTTAATAATTTTATTACTATGTTGTATTCTGTTCACTTTTGACAATGTATCACAATGTGTTTATTCTTTCACCTATTTACTGGCAGTGATTTGTTTCAAGATTTAAAAAAAATTATCCCCTAAAGCCATGGATATTGATTATTTCATTCTTTGTGCAGACATATGTGTTTAGTTTTTCTTGGAGAAAAAAATCTATGATTGTAATTTCCAGGCCATAGATTAGGCATATGCTTAACCTTATTAGAAATTGCAAGTTTTCTAAACTTAGTTTTATTATTTCACTATTCCACCAGCAGTACCCTAGAGTTCCAGGAGCTCTATAGCATCACCAACGTTTGATATTGTCATATTTCCTTCACCCATTTGATGGATGCTGAGTGGTATCTAACTGTGATTTTAAGTTGTGTTTACTTGGTGAATGGTGATTTTGAAGCACTTTTTTGTGCTTATTAGTCATTACCATGTCTTCTTTTGTGTAGCGATTGTTCGTTTTTCCACTCATTATTTAAATGGATTGTTGTCTTTTATTGGTATTAAAATTGAAAATTTTCACATACTCCAAAAATCCATTGTCAGATTTATGTATTGTTAATAATTTCCTATTTGTTGCTTGCCTTCTTAACTTCTTAATGGTGACTTTTAATAAGCATATACTTCCATTTTTGTTGAAATCAAATTTATCAATTATTTTTCTTTTGTGGCAATTTTTCATACTCTCAAAGAAAACTTTTGACTACCATCAGGTTGGAAAGATATTCTCTTATTTTTTTTCTAGAAGCTTTAAATTTTCAGCTTTTACATATAGGTCTATGACTTACATGAATAAATGTCCTTCTTCTTCTTGTTCTTTACACGTATCCAGTGATTCTAATACCATTTATTGGAAGACATTTTCCCATTTGAATTGATCTGACATCTTTTAAAAAATATATAAATTGACAGTTCACATGCGGGTGGGCCAATTTCATAACTCTTTATTCTGTTCTACTGATTTAATTATCTATACTTATTCCAGTGCCACACTTATTCCATTCTCTTAAAATTTTATTTGTCTTTTTCAAGATTGTGTTGCTTATTTTTGCTCCCTTCAATTTTATAAATTTTAGAGTCAGTTTGTCAATTTCTGGCATTTTTTTATTTAGAATTTGTTGAATCTGTAAGGTAGCAATAATGAGCGTCTTTCAATCCATGATATGTTTTTCTATTAATCTGGGTCTTATTTAATTTCTACAATATTTTAATTTGTAGTTTTAATGTAGGGATTTTTGAACCTTGAAATATATTCCATAGATTATATGTTTTGATGTTATTATAACATAATTCAGATAATTTTTATGTATTTTTGTTTATATAGAAAAATAAAATAGATTAATCTCTAATATTTTCATAGATTCCTTAGGATTTTCTATGTAAACAAGTCACCTGTGAATAAAGAGAATTTTACTACTCCTTTGCTCATATTTATGCCTTTTATTTGTTTTCTCTGCCTTATTGCTCTGAGACATACAGTACAATGTTGACTAGAAATGTGGCAATATGCTATGTGGCTGATTTTGCATGTGCATGTGTGAGTATGTAGTGTGCTACCTTCTCCTCAGTTCACAACAATTAATAAATACGTATCTTTTAAATTTTAAGTTGCATTGTTTATAATATCAAATTATATCTGACCAGAAAGATAGGTGAAAGATGATTGATATGATTAATCTATTTAACTTAGAAGGCATCTTCAACAACATGCCTGCTGTCATCCCCAGTGAGCTTGGGAACTGTTTTCAAACTCTCCTCAGCTCAAGAAAGGGGGTCTTTACACATAGCAATTTACTGATTCAATTTCTCCTAATTCAAGATTGCCATAATCACTATGCCGTCCCATCTGTTATAGACTACTTCACTCCTTAAATTTCACTCTAACTCACCTTAGCCCCAAAGTTTGGAAGACTGGAAGAAACTTTTATTTGGTGATAAAAGCAATATAAAGGAAATAGCATTTTTCAGTGAATCTAAAAGTTGGGGCTATCTTGAATATCAAAACCACAAGAACTATGAGAATAGATAAGGGTACTGTGAGAAGTTGAAGTAACGTGAGCAAAGTAGAGAGGAAAAATGTACATTTTGTGTTTAGGGAACAATCAAAACTCAGTTGGTTCATAGTAAAAAAAAGGTTTATGTAGAAATAGGAGACAGAACTTCCATTATAGGATGAATGCATATGGATATTCTGGCTATTGGATGTCATTAATCACAGATTTTTATTCTTATCATTCGAGTTAGTGCAAAATACTTTCTAATTGAATATCCTTACTCCAGTTTCCCACCCAATCAAGCTGTTTTTACTCACTCTCTAGACTCGGCTGTAATCAAGCAACGTTCTCCAGAAGCTTTGCTGTCCTCTAAGATAGTTCAGATCTTCTTGTTAAGTGTCCTTATATGTTGAAAAACTGCTCATTCACAGCATTAATCGCTGCTGTAATGAAATAATTATTCGGTTAACATCTATTAACCCTGCTACATGGTAAGTTCAGAGAAATAAGAATCACATTTTTGAAAATTGTTTTTAAATTTACTCCTTATGGAGTAACATATGAACGAATGCATTCTCCTTGAAAAATACAACACAACCTTTGTTCATCTTACATTCTCTAAGAACAGAGCCAGATGGATATTTTTTTTGAAAACCGACTGGTAGCAACAAGATGTTTGACAATGTGCTAGTGGGGGCACGACTAAGAAAAAATATAGGCATTAAGGTTGGGGGTAACAAAGCTGTTGTCTGTAATCACTAAAGTGACAAGAATAAATAAATGGAAATTGGTGAAATCAATTACATGAAATGATTTGTGATGAGTTTCCTGGGAAACTGAATGCACTAACTCCTAGAAATTAGAACCACATGCTGGTCAGTAGCCTGCTCACTGGGCAGGGGAGATTGGGATCTGAACCCCTGGATTCAAGACTGATGGAGCTAACGAGTGCAACAGAACAACAAGGCAGTGGGCAGCAGGGAGAAGCTGGAAGACTGGTAGGGACAGGACCGAGGCGAGATCTAATGGGAACCTGGTAAAGAGCGGGGCCGCCATGGTAGGAAATAAGATTCAGAATCATTGCTGCTAAACTGCTGGAATACAGGGAGAATCCTGCCTTAGTCCTGGTAAACTCAGAATGGAGAAACAGATTTGAGGATTGGGACTGGCTATTTCTAGAGCAACTTTTGTGTGGGATTGGGACAGTTTCTTAAGATTTATACTTTTGATGCTTACATCCTGATATGAGATATTCATCTATTTAACTTCAGTACCAGTTGTGATTTTACAAACTTACTGTCTCCAAAATTATAATTACCAGTTGTCTGTGAGTGCTTGATTACATTCTGTGTAATTACTATTGGATCTATCCATGTTTTGTCTTTTAAAGGGAGTTTGCTTTTCTAAGTATTTCCAGAGGTCAGATAACCACTTTCACATCTGAAATAGGCAGATAATTTATAATCATCAGAGATTGCCCCAGTTTAGCCAAAAAGTATTCTTTGTAGTTAACACTGTTTTTGTCTGTGTTCTGGATCTCTAAAATGACCATGAACCATAGGTGGGGATTTTGTGCGTGGAGCTAACTCAGATGACAAAATTTTTAAAAATCATGGAATTTATAAACCAAATAAGATTGAATTCACAGGGAAGCATCCAACATTACCATTCCAATTTTTGTCAGGGAAAGCTGAATGGAATTTTCTATATTTTTGCTCATTCTTTCAATCCTGTTAGGTTGCCCCCTAAAGGTCTAGAAACCACGATTATTACCCAAGCAATCCTGTGGCGATGAGGATGGTGGTGACAACACGGAGGAGAACAAGAAGAAGGAGCAAGTTGGGGGAGGGAAGACAGGATCACACAGCATGACTGAAACCATAACTGGAACAGCAACTAGGGCCCTATCCTTAGCTCACTGCGTTCCCTAGAAACTGACTGTCTTTGGCCTCCAGCCCCACATCTGTACAGCAAGTTTATGATGGTGATCTATACAGTCACTTATGTCTGTCATATGTAATGCATTTAGGGAGAGTGGGGCAATCCCATTTTCTTAAAGCAATGGCACTTTTGCCAAGTCTGTGATTTTCTTTGAGTCTCTGTTTTCTCATGTATAACAAGAACTTAGACTATAACGAGTGAATTACTCACAGGTCTGCCTGAGGGTGTGATGGGCAATGCATAGGACATTTCTTTAAAGACTGTTTGACTCTACACGAAGATATCATTTTATTTTTAGGTTTGGCTCATTTATAACCAGCCATATTTTTAACAACTTATTGTTTTGTGAAATACTACCTTTATAAAAACATAGAAAGTAGCCATAAAAAGAAAATCAAAGGGTGTCCTTTTTTGGGGGTGGGGGGATAAGACGCCACTGAAACAGACATATTAAATAGCCGCTATAGAAGTTCATTTTCAGCTACATGGAGCTTGAACCTTGCGAAAACACCAACAAGGAAGCCATACTTTCCATACCTAGATCCTTCTCACCAGGGTTTGGTGATAATTTCCTCACACACACTTAGAGGAATGAATCAGCCTGGAAATCAGCTGGTGGAATGCAGGGATTCAGACGCCTTTGCTACCGAAAGGGATGAATTCAATGATAGTTACTAAAAGCTCATAGACATTATTTTCTCAATTTTATATATATTAGTTCTCTATTTATTTTTTTAAACATGAGCCACACCATATAAACCTAAATTGTTATATTGCTTTATGTATTCCTGGTGCATGTGCAGCTTCTTAATCTCCTCCACTTGTCAGCAGCAACACATAGTCAATTATTTGAGTGAATTAAGCTCTTCTCTGATCCTAAGATTTTTAGTTGGAGAGAGATGCACATTAAAACTATGAGCTACTATGAAATTACCACTTTCAGAGGATTAAAACTCAGAGGATATTGCCTATGACCTTGTATACAAAGCCCATTCACAAAGCAATATAGACCTTTTGTTTTAATGCCACAAATACACACCAAAATAAAATTACAAAATTAACAGATAACAAACCACCACATTTTCTTTTTTGGAGTTAAGCACTTTATTACACTTAAATTATGCATTTTATTTTCAGGAGAAAAATCTATTGAAATGAAATGTATCACAAATGCTGGCATCAGACTTTATATTTGGACTATCTTTCAGTTTAGTATTGGAAATTATTTTTAAAGTGAAAAATCAGTAGATATAAGTTAGAAGTGAATTATTAATAACAGTTCTTCAAAAGAAAACTTCATGATCATAAATTAATCAATGCCATTTGTAACAATTCAAATGTCAAAGAAAAAATAACACAATGGGAATTATGAAATATTTTGAAATGTACAACGATGACACAGAGCAATAAAATTTGACAGATAAAACTGTTTTGAAAGAAAATTTTAGATTTCAATAAGAATACAAGAAAGCTTGAAATCAAATTCTTAGTACTTTATGTAAGGAAGCTCAAAAGAATAGTAATTTAGACCAAAAGAAATTATAGAAATATAAAGATGGGAAATTATGAAGATAAAAGTAGAAACTAATGAAATAGAAGTCAAACATAAAACAGAGAAAATCAGCAAAGTAAAAAATTTAGGTTATTGTGAAGATCAATAAAATCAAGTATTTCGAGTTTAAAAGAAACATCATATAGAAAAAGGAGTGAGCCAATAACTGCACAAAATTTATATAATTATTTGGAAAAATTATTTTTGTTCCTATATTCCAAAGAAAAATTATTTTTTCTTTCATTTCCTCCAGCAAGTAAGGTAAGTGTCTTAGCTTTTTCTATTCTTCCTGTTTTCCAAAGACTTCAAAATAGTCTTCATGGTAAAACTTAAGAATAACCACATGATAAATAGGGAGCAGAACTACTCTAAGATGAACATGGAAAGTTAACAAATTTGTTTTCAAAGAATATAGAATCATAGTTCATGTTTCTGCACCAATCAAAAAGGCTTGTAGACTCATTCTCTTCCACTTTATTCAATTCTCTAATTCTGTACTTGTATTAGGGTGGGAATGATGGGGTATTAGTTTAAAGACACTTCACATACACTGAGATCCTGGTCAATATAGCTTGCTTTGGTCTGTACAGTGTCGACCTCCAGGGGAAAGAAAGAAAGGAAGGAAGGGAGGAAGGAAAGAAGGAAGGATGGAAGGAAGGAAGGAAGGAGGGAAGGAAGGAAGGAAGGAAGGAAGGAAGGAAGGAAGGAAGGAAGGAAGGAAGGAAGGAAGAATTATTTGTCAAAATTGGACAAATGGAAAATTTCAAAATATGTGTGCTTTTCATTATGGGAATATTGGCTTGTGATCTTTTTGTTTGTGGATTTGCATCCCCGAGGTATGGATCCCATCATTTCTGATCTGAGGGTTGTCATTCATAGATTATAGAACTTTTCTTGCAACTCCACCCACTTCTAGAAATTGCTGATCAATTTATTACCAATCAGCCTGAGTCAAATTAGTTATTTTATTAATGGTTTGTAGAGACACAAATTTTTGAAATGTTTTAAATTCATTTTTGAGGGGTATTTTGAACTGATATCAAATTCTAGGGTGTTTTTTTCTCTTTTTAGCCTTATAAAGCTATCATTCCATTTTCTTCTGACTTATTATTTCTGCTGAAAATTAGCTATAATTCCTATTGTTCTTTCTCTTAAAACATGTGTAATTTTTTTTGTTTATTCTAGCTACTTTTAAGATTTTTCCTTTTTTTTCTTTTCTTTTCATCAACTAGTATGTGCCTAAATCTGAATTTCTTTGTGTTTATTCTGATTATAGATCCTAAGATTCTTGAATCTGTGGGTTGAAATTTTTATTTATTTATTTATTTGCTTGTTGTTTTGTAGTCTTTTTGTCAAATGCAGAAAATGTTATACTAATAGTTTTTATATGCTTTTTTCTGCCCCATTTTTTTTCTGGGACTTCTGCTACATAATTTTTAGGTTGCTTTATGTTCCCAAAAATTCTTCAATGCTTTACTCTGGATCTCAATTTCTTTGTGTACCTTACAGTAGATGATTTTTTAAAAATCTTCAAGTTTACTTATCTTTATTTCTCTTTTGTCAAATAATCATATCCAATAAATTTTATTTTAAATCTTCAACTTTCTATTTGAGGATATCCACTAGGTTAATTTTTATCATTTTCATATCTCTTAAAATTTATCAATTATATACACACTTTTCTTAAATTATTCACATCTTCATCATAGTTATTTTAAAGTTCTAGCCAGCTAATTCTTTTGATTGGAGTAATATTTACATGCTTTTTCAAATTTTTCATAACATTTTATTGCATTATAGACATAGTGTATAAAAACCTGTGGATTGTGGAATATAAATATTAATATTTATAAACACGTTAGTGTGTGTATATACACACATGCACAAATACACATACACAAATATTTATAATTTTTTTAGAAAATATAAGCCTCTTCTGCATTTTATTAATAGAAAGGTAAAGGGCTTGTCAGTAAAATTCGTCAAATAATTAAGTTCAGCAAGCACTGTCCTTGGCTTTAATCATGCCGATTTCACTTCCAGCTTGCCTAAACTACAACTAGATATGCTGCCACTCTCTGATCTGGACTCATTATTATAATCTTTATTTCAGCTGGGATGGAAGTTGGTCTATAGTTTCAGAATGTTTTAGTTTGCCTTTGAAGTTATTTGAGATTTGCTCATTTCTGGTTATTGTATTTTATAAGTTTAACATTTTTTGTTTATTTTTATAAATTCTCATATTCTTTCAAAATTCTTGTTTGCCTTTAATTTCTTAAGAATAACCACAATTATTTTTCTGTATGTTTCTAATAAGTCCATGTCCTGTGAGTTTGTTCTCCATATTATCTCTTGGTTTGGTTATGTCTTGCCTTTTTATAGAATCTATAATTTTTAATCAATTACCATAGATAATTGCATAAGAATTTACTTTGGATGTAGCAAGCTGGGGTAAGATTACTAACATTCCCGTATCCTTAACATTAATGCAATTCAAAGGTTAGCTTCAGTTCCCATAAAACATATTCTATATTTGCTTACTCTTAAAATTCTAATAGAATCTTTAAGGTCCTTACCAAAAGCCTAGCATATTTACCTGTGCTCCCAGATCCTTAGAAGGCTTTGTAATCTGATTGGTTTTGTTCATTCAAACCATGAGCCAATTAACATTGTTTTTAATCAGTGAACACCTCTAGGAGGAAAGCAGCCTGTCAGCATTTCTTTTGACCTTAAACTTTCTGCTAAATTTGGTCCAGCAGCTCTTTACCTGTGAGTGTTCCAGGGTTCATACAAAGATTATTTTATCTAGTTTTACTAGGGTTTTTATTTACTATGGTTGATTTGAGTTACCAAGTCTGCTGCTGCCAAAAGTTATATCTTGTAAGTAATATCATGTTAAATTTCTACATTTAGTGGTGGTTGGTAAAAAGATGTATTTTATTATATGAGCAGAATTATTTAGAATAGGAAAGAAACCTGAAGATTATCAATCATAAATCTATTTCAGTAAGATGAATAGGAGAAGATAAAACCTAGGATTATTGTCATTCAAAACTCAGGTTTCAAAATGATGGAGTAACGTGTAACCATTATGAATGTCTAGTTCCAGTTACCCTCCATTCATTGCAAATTAACTGTCCAAACATTCCCTAAACATAACAGGTGCCTTTATCCATCCCTGCTTTGTCTGTTCCATTTCATCTTCCCAAACTTCCCCCATTCCATCCTGTACTACTTTTGTTTTTGCTTTTCGTAGTAAGCTGTATCTTTCAGGAAATTGTGGACATCAATTTTTCTATAAGACTGGGACCTTTGGCCAGGCCTTGATTCATTTTGAGTTTCTAGTGCCTCATGTTTTGTTTGGGTTTTAGAAAAACACTGATGTGAAATGACAAACATTCTGAAACTATTTCCTTCCAACCAAGAAAAGTAATTGCCTATATCTTTCCATACATATGGAAAAGTCATTATGTGGGGAACTTAACACCAAATACACGAGTCTGGTAATTTTTAACAAGAAGTATTTGTTAAACTTACTGGAAATTATATATTGTGCAAAGGTATTTTTAAGTTGATCTTTTATTTTTCTTTCATTTATTGATCTAATCATATATATCTAAATATTATTCTTGTTCACTAAATTCCCACGAATTTGTCAACTTCACAGTTACATTACCTCTGTCAGCATAGATATAACTTATGTTCATTGAATGAATCATGACATTTCCTGATCCTAAGGCATTCATTCATAAAACTCTAAAACTACAAAACATGATTGTTAACTATAGTTTGAATTAGAAAAATATCCATATCCCAAAAGAAATTAGATCAAATCCACAACTCATATTTTCTCCCAGATGTATATTGAGCTTTTATTTAACTTGACAAATCAAGCTCAATACAAACTCTGGTCAACAACTTATAAATAATACCGTAAAAAACTTGAATGCCAGAATAAATTAGTTTATTGGCTTATAATGATTAATTTTTTATTCATTTTGGCAAAAAATAAGTTAGCATAAATTCCATCAGCCATGCTGAATTTACATTATTATTGTGTTAAGTCATTAAATTCAGAAGATTTAAGAATCAGTCTTTTGGCCTGTGCTTGATGGAAAGAAATTGGGTAAGGAACTGGTGATCAAAGACTAAGAAGATAGTTGTTACTGGAAATAATAAACATGATGGAACTCTGAGTGGACATTTGATGACTGCTTAGAAAGTACTGGAACTCAGCAAGCTCAATAGATGCCAGATCCAAACGTTGGATGGTAAAAAGAAGTTTGGCATCTCTTAAAAAGAAAACACCTTAGGTGGCAGAATCTGGATCCATAGAACAGGGAAGGAAACCATGGACCTCACAGCCCAGAGGTTTGAAACCACTAGATCCATGGTTCAATGAATAGCAGCTCCTAGATCCACAGCCCCGGGAGCGGCCTCTACTGGAGCAAAAACTCAGAGACCCAGTGGAAATTGTCCAGCAGAGACTGCAGAGTGTGGAGGTCCTTGGGTGGTAACAGGATGTCTAGCAGGGGCTGGACACCACACAGGATGTCTGGCAGCTGGTGGTCTCACAGCAGGTCTCCTGACAGCCACTGTAGAGAGAGGAGCCCAGCTAGCAGGTGCTGGGAGAGCAGAGGTTAGTGTTGTAGACCAGGTTTCTGGAGTCGGAAGAGCCACAGGAGGCTTTCCCATGTCGATGGGAAAAGTGAATACAGGTGAGTGTAACAGAAGATTCTAGTTTTAATGTCACCTTTTGTACATGGCATTTATAAATTCCTAGCCATAGTCATGGCATTCTTCACAGTCAAGTTGCTTACATTTGGAATCTCTCATTTCTATATGTGTAATTCAATAATATTTTCTGCAATTGTAGATGAATAATTCTCTTAATTTCATATTTGTGGGTGAATTCATTGTGCTGTTTATAGCACTAAGCCAATGAACTACATGTACTCCTGTGTCAGAAATGCTATGACTATCTGCTGTCAGTGCCCTCCAGTCATGACCAGGAAAGGGCCTACTCTTTTCCTTGGTCAGTCCCCTAAGGGTGGGGATTGAGATGAAATCCTTTTCTCTTTTGCCAGTGGAATAGAGACACCCATTTGTCACCAATGATTTTCCTTTCCTAAAATTATTTTCCATACATACATTATATTATGTATTGCTTTTCAAATCCATTGGAGAGGGAAAAGCAGATAAGAAAAATTGAATGAAAGACGTGGTAGGTTACAGGCCGGGCGCGGTGGCTCACGCCTGTAATCCTAGCACTCTGGGAGGCCGAGGCGGGCGGATTGTTCTGAGCTCAGGAGTTCGAGACCAGCCTGAGCAAGAGCGAGACCCCGTCTCTACCAAAAACAGAAAGAAATGAATTGGACAGCTAAAAATATATATAGAAAAAATTAGCCGGGTATGGTGGTGCATGCCTGTAGTCCCAGCTACTCGGGAGGCTGAGACAGTAGGATTGCTCGAGCCCAGGAGTTTGAGGTTGCTGTGAGCTAGGCTGACGCCACGGCACTCGCCCCAGGCAAGAGAGTGAGACTCTGTCTCAAAAAAAAAAAAAAAAAAAAAAAGACGTGGTAGGTTACAGAACAAGTGTTCAGAGGCAAAAATGACCAAAGAAGACTAACGTGAAACAAAGTCACGTTGGATATAAATTTGTGCGCAAATGAAAAGAAGAGTCAGATGCTCTTGAGGTGAGGGGAGATAAATAGTGACTCTATGCATTTTTCCATCTTTGAATAATTCAAATAAAAACTGGTTCAATATCAATTTAATTTACACTTTTTCATGTCTGTGTGTGTGTGTGTGTATATATATATATATATATGTATTTATGTTGTCTCTTTTGTCATTCATATTTACAATTCATCCAGAGTGTATTCTCTTCTGGAACAACTCCCATAACTATAAAGGAATATCTTCTAGATGCTTTCACCTTCAAATCTTTTCATACATTTTTTCTTTCATTGTAAAACATACTTTTTTCTACTCTGCTTTTTGAGGGTATTTTTCCACTGTGAAATGTTCGAATATCTTCTTTTTTAGTACTCTCCATGTCAGATAAAGCTAACCTGAAACGAACACTGAAGGATTTTCTCCAATTAGAAGGACAATAATCTCACAAGGAAGCTTGGAAGGAACAAAGATGATTGAAATATGAGTAAATTATGTTTGAATTCATATTGTTCATGATATTAATAAAATAGTCTGTGGTTCTTAACATATAGGTAGAAGTAAACTAATAAATAGTGAATGCTTATTAAAATCTCTTAAGAAATTGCTAAAAAATTAAAAATTGGAAAAATATGTTAAAAGGGTGAAATTACGGCTTTAAACTATTTTATTAGCCCTCTTCCCCCAAACAAGAATGAAAATGAGAAAAAAAAATTGAAAATGGATAGAATAGCAATAAAATGATAAACATGTAGATAGAAATCTAAATATAACAATAATTAAATGAAATATAGTATGACTAGAAATCCAAATAAGAAACTTCAAATATCAGACTAGGTTAAAAACCAAAACAATTTTCTACTTTAAAGACATTTTATTAAATATAAGGAAATAGAAAAGGAAAATGTGAAAAGATATATCAGGCAAATAAACAAACAAAACGATGCTATTTTTGCTATACTAACCTCAAACAACATGCCATTTGATATAAAACAGCATAGTTCTTAACAATCACTCTGTCAGCCACCCAGGATGACATACATTATTTTAATATTCATTTAGAGGTTACCGTAAAGCCACACTATCCAATATAGTAGCCACTAGCCACAAGTGCCAAGTTTAATTTAGATTAATTAAAATAAAACTAAATTTAAAACTCAGTTCCTCAGTCCTATTAGCCACATTTCACCTGCATAATAGATACATATGGCTGGTGGATGCTATTCTCCAGAACGTGTGAATATGAGAATATTTTTATCGCTACAGAAAGTTCTGTTGGACAACGCTGGCTTAGAAATCACAGCATGCATTATTGTTGATTTGCTAACATAAATTAGCACTTTTACCACTTCCTGTGCAATGCAAGAATGTTAGTAGTCTGTCTTTAAAGCCATTTATCTTTACCCCAATTTATGTACTACTGTTAGGATCTTCTGTGTTTTAATTTTATACATGCTTACATATATACTGATGTCTATTTTGCCCCATGTTTTTATGGAAAATACAGTTGACCCTTGAATGACTCAGGTTTGAACTGTGCAAGTCTACTTATATGTGGATTTTCTTTTGCCTTTGCCACTCCTGAGGCAGCAAGACCAACCCCTCCTCTTCATCCTCCTCCTAAACCTATTCAAGGTCAGGACAACAAAGATTAAGACCTTGGTCATGACCCACTTCCTCTTAAAGAATAGTTAATATATTTCTCTTTCTTATGATTTTCTTAATAATATTTTCTTTTCTCCAGCTTATTTCATTGCAAGAATATGACATATAATACATATAACATATAAAATATTAAGTATGTGTTAATTGGCTATTTGTGTTATTGGTAAGGCTTCTGGTTAACTAACAGTAGCTATTAGTAGTTACGTTTTTAGGGAGCCAAAAGTTATACATGTATTTCTGACTGGTGCGTTAGCGCCCCCAACACCCACATGTTCCGGGGTCAACTATATTTGCTTAAATTTCCCCCAAATATACCTTTGATTTACTCATCATTCTTTATACCTTTTTGCTATATTCTGGAAGCATTTGTTTTGACTATGTATAACTTTCATTAAATATTTTAGTGCTGGAAGGCTAGTGACAAATTCTTTAACTATTTGGCTATCTGAAAATGTCTGTATCTCCCCTTCATTTTTGAAATAGATATTTCTATTATTTTAGTTCTGAGGTTTTCTTTCTTCATAAATTTAAGAACATTTAATTGTCTTTCTACATTCTTTTTTTTTTTCCTGCTTAGAATTCAGCTATTAATCTTTTTTTTTTTTTTTTTTTTTTTTTTTTTTTTTTTTTTTTTTTTTTTTT
>RJWJ010022686.1:0-26628 GCA_004363605.1 Indri indri | reverse complement strand
AAATAAATGTTGGTTGTTTAAAGTCAGTGCGATTTTGGGATTGTTTATTATGTAGCATTCATTGCAGCAATAGCTGACTAATATAAATGGTTAGCAATAGGGGGCACTTTCAAAAGAAGGAAGTGGTGAGCTTCTTGTGATAAATTATCTAATGCAGGTAAACACTTAGAAGAGTGCTAAGAATATAGATAAGCCCTCAATTAACATTAGCTTGACGGTAATGAGTTTTTCTTAAGTAGCTTATCTGAAGCTAGGATCCTTCTCTTATGGAGACACAGAGCATAATCTACCAGCAATTAAAAGTCCTCCCTTATATCATAATGCTCCAACCATTCTGTATCCAGTAATATTCCTCCCCAAGTCAAAGCCAAACTCAATGATATATTTAAGTCCTAAATTCTAGTAAACACCAAGATTAAATATATCCCATATAGAAATGTGGGAAGATCCCTGATTTCCAGCTATCAACAAACTTTAGTTATAAAAAGACATTATGCAATATTATTTAATTAAATAACAACACAATAATTGAAGGACCATAAATAAAATATAGGTCAAATATGTAAGTTCAGCATGATAAATCTTTTGCAGATATGTGCTACAGCCTTATTTTAAGCCTTTTCAGAGTTGGGTTTTTTCCTTTCCCTTACCCAACTTATAATATGGTTACACAACTATTTCCAGTGTGTCTATTTCTCCATCCTCACAGTTATATTTTAAGTGCAGTGATGGAGACTGATGCTTTAAGACTACTTCCTCTGCTTACTGGGAACAAAGCTTGCCTATATTTCCCAGTCCTGCTTGGAGTTAGGTCTGGCCATGTAACTGAGTACAGACCAATGGATGATGGATGCAGGTGATATTTACTATTTCGTAGTTTGGCATATAAAAACCATCTCTGTTACCTTCCACTGTGTTATCCTCCACTGCATATCATTCCTCATATGCATCCCAGAAAGACAGGACCCAGAAAAACACTCCAAAGTCCTGGGGATGGTAGAAATCCAAGATGGAATGATTACACAGAAAGCTACTTACCAACAAGGGTATCTACCTTGGCCTTGATGAGGAAGAAAAACAAACTTTTATCATGTAAAATCACTGGTATTTTAAGATATGTTTGTTAGAGTTGCTAGCATTAACTATATAAACTAATGCATAAATTGGTACCGGAAGATTAGTGGTGCAGTAACAACAATAACAACAGCAAAAGTAATGATGGTTTTGTAGTCAGATGGCAGGTGATGAGGAAACAAATATATTAGACAGGAAGCTTGTAAATTCTACTATGCTATGGCAAAACAACTTAGTTAAACTGTTGCCTGAGCTAACTTGGAATGCAGTCCATGTGCCAACTGAGCCTATAGCTACAGGGAAGTGATTGGGAAAAGAATCAAAGCAATAGTGTTTGCTGAGATTAGCCCGGACAGGAATTGGTTAGTTTTCAAGTTGAGATCCAAGGGAATGGATAAATTCCGGACAGCAAGGTTCATTCAGGGTTGAAAAGGTGGACTACACGTGGACTCTAAATAGTAAGAAATAAGAATGGTGAAAAGTCCACTAAGTCTTTTCAATCTTTCATTGAGTATCAAATTAAAAATGTTAGCTTTCCTCAGTATTTTTGTTTGTTTCCAATTGCTAAATATCAGGTTGAAAAAAAGAGAACTGCAATAAAGAAATAAAAAAGGGTTAATAACCATGTATAGAAAAGAACTTTGGATGTGCTTGTGATCAGTTGGCACTGACTGGAAACCAATAGACCAGAAAACTACCAACTATTTAATGACATTATTTTGCTGATGGGGTAACAAGCTTCTCTTCAAAATGAATAAATGAACTAATCAATAAACAAAACAAAACAAACAAAAACCTACTTTGTTCTGTAAGCTTCAAAAGAACCCTCAAACTTGGTCTTATAAACACATGGCGCTCTCCCAAGACATGCATGCTCCCTAACACCAACTTCTGATATAGCCAATAAGGTCAATGGTCACAGAAAAACTTCTCAGAGGATGGAGCCCAGGATGTAGAGAAGACTAGACAAGGACATTCCTGTTGGCATAATTAAAGTCTATTAATGAAACTGCTTCGACTTAGTAGGGAGTAATCTCACTTGGTGCCCAGTAGAATTGACAATCTCTAGTAATTTGACCGTGTCTTCCACTTTCTCTTTTACAAATATTAAAATATTAGGAGTTCTTACCATGATATTTTGACCCTGCCCACTATGTGTGTGTGTATAAAGAGTGTATATTTTGAGGTAATGGGAAGGGAGATACATGGTTTTATCATCCAAAACCATGTATTTGTATTAATTAAGTACTTATCGTGGACTAGAAACTATTTTAGATTAGAAATAAAAGATAGGGGGAGGGAGTGATTGTTCATGGGTACTGGGTTTCTTTTTGGGGTGATGAAATGTTCTAAAATTGATAGTGGCTATGGTTGTACAACTCCCTCAATATACTCAAAACCATTGAGTTTAAAAAAAAAAAAAAAAAAAAGATAGAAAAGATGAAAATTCTGAGGGAGCTGCTGAAGAAGTAATTGAAGAAGACAGGTAGGGTTTTCCTTCAAACACCTCCTTGAAATCTTTATCAAGATCCTTCTTTTACAAGTAGCATTCTGTAATTGTTGGATTTAATAAGAGTTTTGTTTTTTATATTGCTTTCACCTTCCATAAACATCATTTTGTTCGTTCTCTTCTGTGTGTACCAGTGGAGGAAGGTTGAAACTGATGAAATTTGATAGTGCACTGCACAGAGACTACTTAAATAACTCTTGGATACCTATGTTATTGTTGGTGAAGCATCCCAGAGACTGATATCTTGATTACATATTGTATCTGTTCTAAGTGGCTACTGTTCTGTTTGTGCACACTGGAAAACTGTTCATTGGCTTCTTCATGTCTGTCTGTGGGTTAAGGTAGCAACAGTGGGGGGATGGGGAGCAGAGGTGATTTGGGTTGCATGCTGCTCTCTTGTTTGCCACATCAAAGATTTGGGTAAGCTAGGTGAAGACCTAGAATTCCTGTTGTATCTGTTGGTGAGCGCAGCAGACTATGCACTAAAGAGAAAGGAAACCAGAACTTTTTTGTTAATGTCTTGTAGAGTCAGGAAAAGGGGGTCGTGTATTCTACTAGGTTGGCAAGAAAGTGAAGGAGTGACTATGGTAATACCTACCACTCACTGTGGCTGATATAAAGTGGTTTGGGTCCTTGTACATTGGTGTGATCAGCTTGTCTTTCAGGGGCAGAGGTCACACAGAACTTTGCTGGCAGTGTAATAGGTCTCATCTGAGTTCTATTCTTTGTTTAAAAGAGTGGCTGTGGAAACCCTGATCACTGTACTGTATACTTTGCTTGAGGAAAGCACTCTGAAGATGTATATGATATGATCATGGATCTCTTCATAGATCTTGCTAATGAGTAAGGTACTGTGTTGTAGCCGATGTCCCCACATCTATACTGAATTATTGGATGTTCTAGTATAATCATAGTTCACCATATCTTCACATACTATATCTGTTACACAGCCTGCTGGCTCAACTCTCTTGCTCTACTGAACCTTTGTCCACCTGTTTTTGTGCAAAAAAACCAAGTTAGCTGGTCTGAAGATTTGACCACATGCTGGATAAACAGAGTCCATGGACCCAGGATTGAATCCACAAAAATATCGCAGAGACTGTTTCCTGAATGTTCAGAGAATTCCACTTGTGGTTTCACTGCAATGCACTCATTTGCAATGCAGTTTCAAGTTCTATCTGGTGTTTCCATTGAAGTGTCAATGATATGTTCATTATTGATCACTTACCAGAATTTGGTCCTCAAGTAGTTACCACATTGATCAGCCTTCATACCGTTATGGTAAATATTTATTTACTTACTTATGATTTATGCTCTTCTCAATTTATGTCCCAGATAACAGAAAAAACACTTTTCTCTGCTTATTCTCTGCTGTAAAGATCGACTAATGTTGTGTTGGAGCCAGCTCATTTGGGCTTGTAAGAGCTTATTGTGCACATCTTGTTCCAACTCCATCTATAATGATATCACTTGGTTTGCCTGAAATTGCACATAATGGGAGTATTTATACCATGGAAATTGGCAACCACCACAAATCAGGGATTCCCTCATTCCCATCTCCCTCTTCCAGCCCTGCTCTAGAGAGCTGGCTGTTAAAACATTTCCCCACACACAAACAGTTGTAACATATCATGGCAAGCTGAAGTAACAAGGTTCACACATTATGGCAGGGAGGTTGCAGGTCCTAAAATCACAAGGAGCCATTTAACTCAATGGAGAAGAGACTGCGCATCAGTCAGAGCCTCCAGGCTTTGAGGTTAAAGAAGTGACTGGGTGGGACTTCAGATTTTTTCCTTGATGAGAAAATAAGTATATTCTCTGCATGGAAAGAGGAGTAAAATATCTATTTAGTATAAGCTAGAAAGACCCTGGCAGAAACTGTCATGTGTTCACCAAAAATTTGTATCATCCACTGACTACAGATGGTCATATAATAGTTCCTAACCTTGACTGCAGGTACCTGTGGCCAGATGAACTTGGCAAATGGAAACTGGCCATATTTCAGTCATGGTCCATGAAAACCTCCCGTGTTCTTGTTGATGTACTCTCCCTTCTCCCTGCCTGCTATTCAGAAGAAGAGAATCAAGAAGAGGAAACCAAGGCCCTCGTGAATGGTGGAATTGTAAGATAAAAACGAAGTCCTTGATTGACCATGTTTTTTGACCTATGTGCAGTAGAATTTGAGTGAACAAGAAATACACTTTAATTGTGGTAAACCACTGAGATTTGAAGGCATGCTTATTTTATTAGATAGTATTATTCACCTTAAACTATCCAAGTCTTTAGCACCTCAATGTAGCTATTGTTGATAACTATTCTTTTAAACCCTTCAATCCTTCTAATATTGCCACCACAGTTGCATTTCTAAAGCACACCCGATTTCTAAGAATATTTGGTGATTTGACATGGGATAATTTAATAACAGGATAATGTCCAAACTCTCTAGTATGTTTATAAGTTCTATAAAAGGACTCACTTTTGTCTTTTTGGTAATTCTTTCTCCTATTCAAGTTGGCTGCCTCCCACCTAAAGGAGTAGAAAAAAAATTCATCATTCTGATTAATTCACATTTCTCAAATTGCCCATGCTCTCAGGTTGCCATTTATTTTATTGTTTTCCTTCTGTTCCAGAATTATCATTATTGAAAATTTCTTCCTGCAGAAACACTACTCATGTATTTGGCCTCTCACACACAGCATTATTTTTCCTTGCAGCAATCCATTTGGTTTTGCAGTACCAGGTTAGAACAAAATGAGTCGACATTTATACCTCTATAATACATTCTTCATAATATTCATGTAACATTTATCATATTGTTGTTCATAAATTCAGAAATTCTCCTCTGCCAGCTTTTGAGTTGTTTTACGTTCTCCATTGTTAATGCCGTGTCCCTGCTTTCTTATCCAGTTAGTATCTATAGAAAACATATATTATTTTCTTTTCAACTAGATGGAATTAATTGCCCTCCAATAATTTAAAAATTATGATCTTTTGTAGATCAGAAAATATCGAATTTTATCTTTAACAATGGCATTTTGGGATAAAAACAATTACAAAATAATGAGACTAATAAGGTTGTTAGAGAGAAGATGAAAAACTTATCCTATTAAAAAGCGAACAAAATTACAAGCAGTCATTTCTGTATTAATAATGCCACCTACAAAGTATTCTTGTTTATTTATGAAAGCAAATTAAAAAAATCCTAACTAATGACAGTACTGTTAGCATAATCAGTTTTTGTTTCTATTTTAGTATTATGAAACAATGAGAAAACTAAATGAACACATTCAAAATTATCTTTTCCTTATTATTTCAAATAATGCTGTTATCCTGTACTATAAAATTATTTTAAATAAATCCTACAAAAAATATACAATAATAATCTAAAAGCTACAAAATTTTAATTAAATTAATGTGGGGGAAATTTTATTTGTAAGCAAACCCAAAGACGTAGATTAAACTACATATATATTTTTCAAAATGTGCTGTCTTAAAACTTCAAAAGAGTACATTTTTTAAACTTTCAGTAAAGACCTATGTGTTCAGAATATTAAGCATTTTTATTTCAATAGGTACAACCATTAGATTTTTCTTCTTTTCTCTAGCCTTTTTTTTTCTTTGACAGTGGTGCTATTAATATTTACCAGGGTCTTTTAAAACATTGAAAATGTAGAAAATTCAGTAAGCATGCACATAGAATCCTACAAAATGGTTTACATTAAATGATTTCTGTTTTAAGCTTATGCAGTATATCAATAGGCTCAACAATTGGTCTTTATTATTAAATATTGTAGCCTAGGTGATTTCCTTCAGTTCTATAGAAACTCTTGAAGATCATGAAACAGTGTTGTACCACAACTCCAACTCTCTATCTACCTCTTCTCTATTAAAGACAAAGACAAGCTGACATTTTAATTTATTACTAGCATATCATTCCAACCATTTTCTGTACATAAATTTAAATCAGGTACATTATAATGAAAACAATAAATTATTTCCTATCTCTTTATGTCAGTTACAAGTGGAAAAGATATCACTCTAAGGAGTAGCCTGAACATAGGTTACCAGAGCACCCCTGGTAAGGCAGGATATCAAAAAATATGTGCTGAGAAGTATAACAGGGTTTGCTGATATCAAAAGAGCAATTCAAAAATTTCTTTTTCTACATACCTTCAGGTACTATTTGTATTACAGAAAGAAAATAGATAACAATATAGGAGATAGATTGTTGGTTTGGAAACAAAAACAGTACAGAGATTGACAACTTTAATATAGCAACATACTCTAAGACATTAGTATACACTGTTTTCAGATGAATATAAATTATTTTTAAATAAATTCAAAAGAAGCAGTCTGTGTGTGTGCTTACTGCACTTCTAGAGTGTTAACTTGATGATTGACAGCTATTTTTAACTATAGTGAGACTGGAAATCTACTGGGAGGTTTGAATATCTGAATTGGTATAGAAGGGATTTCCAATGTTTACCACAATTTCTCTGAGAATTGCATTTTTCATATGATTCTTCAATCTTCTTCTTGGCTTCATGTGTAATGCAAGATGCAAAATAAGTGTAGTCAATATAAATATTTTCTGGAACCCTCCAAGAAAAGAAAATGTCACCTACCATTACTTTCCTAAGGTAAATTAAAACTGACTCAGAGCCCCCACTCTAGTGTAAACAATAGTGTTGATCTCTCTGTGAAAACCTTCACTTTCTCTAAGCTCATATAAGAAACCTGGAGTCACCTGGTTCCAGAAATCCGGGAAAAAAGTCTCTTCTTTATGCATGATGGGCATCACCTCTACCATTACTATTACCAAGAGATGACTTTTGCTTTCTGATTAACTATGACATTCCCTGGTGGCTCAGAGATGCCTTTTATAGAAACGCTCTCCACTTTAGATTTAGATTTTGTGCTTAGGTACAAGGACTTGCAAAGACATCCTCAAGGCCACAATGTTAGTGTCCAGCTTTCTCAGGTAGCTCACAGCCATTGCTCGATTCATCTGTAATATTGTGAGCAATTCATTTGTAGTTCTCTGTCAGTTGCAGAAACTCATAAAGTATCATTCTCTTTCATTATTAGGTTAACTCATTTTCTACTTTTTCCATCTTCAGTTATTTGCATATTCTCCAACCTTTGATTTTTTTTTTGAAGAGCCGCTAGATCTTGCTTTAGGCTGCTAATGGACCTTGACTCCCATGCATATCCTAGATGGGGCATATGCTCAAGTACTTCAGAACTTCTGTTTGTAGTTTTGAAACTCACAAATCATTAGAAAACATCTTCCTCAAAGGAAGCCAGGGTTTCAAACCTCTAAAACTTGGCCTGTCTTTTCTGTAAGGGTCTGTGTGGTGGTGGAGAAGATCTTCCATCTGTGGTGAAAACAAGACAGAAATTCAGAGACCTAATAATTATTCTATCTCATAAATATTGTAAAATCCACAGGAAGTATATCATTGTACATGAAACAGCCTTAATGCAGACAGGATGACTTCTGTTGTTCTGTACTGAGTTTTTTTTTTCAAGTTTAATGCAATATATTCTTTATTGATGTAAACCTGAGTTAATTGCAAATCATTTAGATTTATCTTCTAACATTGTAGGCACCCAGTTTCTCTGAATTAACATACAAACTGTCTTATTAAATGTAAATGAAATGTTTGCTTATGAAATTAAACTATTATATGGTGTTTGTATTTGGATGCATATCAACAAAGGTTTTATAGAGTTGCTCTGCACAGGCTGAACAATTGCACAGATGTTCTGCAATCAGAGTGGTGAAGACTATAGATTATAGGAACGATTCTTTGTTCTCCTTTTCCTGTTTTTCCTTCCCTTTCTCTTCTATTCTCTTGTCCTCATTATCCCCTTTGTATTCTCCTTCTCAATTGTTATTACTGGCCACCCGCAACAAGCTAGATTATCTGAGAGGAAACAATATAAAGAAGACATGTTAACAAACAATCCACCACTTTAACACAAGTATACAAGTGCAACTAAGTACTAAGGCAAGGGCAGCCATAGTATAGCATGATAAATCCATTGGAGCATGAGCTTCAACCCATTTGTGGTAAAGAAAGACACACACAAACACCTAAAACAACTCTTATTTTTATATTAAAGAAAAAACTGTATGCAATATCCAATAAAATACAATTTAAAATACTGAGAAAAATGTGATAATGACTTCAGTCTTCCTTTTGGACCTCTGAGCTACCCTACAATGTAATCTGGTATTATCATATGTGTATTGGAAATATTTGAGAAATGCTGATGTACAATCTTCTGAAAGAAAATCTATGACTGACATTCAGTCTCATTAGGGATATGAGAAAGAATAGCATAATTGTGTAACAGGCATAAAATCTAGAAGCATAGAGAAAATGGGCATGGAGAAATAATAAACATGGTTTAGATATAGATATGGAAATAAATATGAACAATAAAAATCAGTGCACAAAATAAAAATAAGCTAAATAACATAACACTAGTGCTTGAGCAGTAATGGTCAAAATTCGAGCTTGGCAATCTATCTAAAAGGAACAATTCAAAATAAGAAAATATATATAAATTCTACATTGTTACCACAGAAGACATCCTGATCTCAACTCCCACTTTAACCAGAGCAGTGAGAACATTAGTACAAGCTAGAATCAACTCCAAGGGAGTTTTAGGACCTTGACATTAAAGGGTATTGATGCTAGAGCAGCAAGAGAAAATGAAAGCTGATTTCAGCATTGTGTTTTCTCTATGAATTCTCTCACATTGGCTTTCCCCTTTGGGATATCATTGTCTATTTTATTTATTCAAAAAGTCTAAGTTGAATGGATAAAATTAGTTATGCTCTCAGCTTTAGAAAAATACCATTTTGCTTCATTTTTCTCTTAATATACTTCGGTCTTAACTTTCTTTGCTTTCATCCCTCTTCCACTCCCAAGAGGACTAAATTAAGGTAAGGGTCTTAAGGAAAAAGAATCAAGAATACTTAGAGTAAATCTTCAGATATGTACACAAAAAGAGTTTTTGTGATGCATATTTTGCCTTACCTAACTCACCAGGATATAATATTGTATTTATATTAAAAGCCACAGCTAGGAAAAAGATTAACTCCTAGCAAATCTTGTTTGCTTACAAAATCACCCTTATACATCTATTTTTAGCCAATGATTTATATGAATGGCTTAGGAATATCTTGAAATATTCTACTTGTGGTTATAATGTGAAACAGTACAACCATTTTAGAAAATAGTTGGCAGTTTCTTAAACAGGTAAACATACACCTACCATATGATCCAGCTATTTCTACTTCTACATATTTACTTAAGAGAAATGAAAGCATATGTCCATACAAAGATATAACTGGATGTTTAGCCTTAAAGTAGAAACAACTCAAACATCCAGCCAAAGGTGAATAAATAAACTGCTATATTCATACAATGGAATACTACTCAGCAGTCAAAATAAAACAATGGACTCTTGATACATACTACACCACAGATGAGTCTCAAAAAATAATGCTGAGTGAGCGAAGCCAGACAAAAATAGTACATACCATACAATTCCCTTTATATAAAGTTCTAAAAAATGCACACTAATCTATAGTGACAAAGAACAGATCAGTGATTGCCTGAGGACAGAGTGGGGACTGGGTGAATGAAGAGAAAAATTAAAACAGAGCATGAAAAAAATTTTGGGCTTGATATTCAGTTATCTTAATTGTAGTAATGATTTCATGACTATGTATATATACATATATCACAAGACATTGATTACACACACATATACTCTCTGTATACATAAATATTATATATATATAATTTATCACAACATGCCAGATAGTATACACAGTTATTTTATGTCAATTATACCTCACTAAACTGATAGCTAAAGATGAAACCTTGACCACAATTGGGTTTTGAACAAGCATAGACATTTGTAAGTATAAACAATAAGTAGAAGCATTAGCAGTCAGAGTTCTATTAATAGAAGAATTAACAAGTTCTCCAAAAAGTATATTTATCTTGAAGTAAACAGTCTGGTTTCATGTGCCAGATTCAACTACAGCTCCTAGGCAATAATTAAAATATTGTTTTCACATTGTTGTAGTTATAATGGAATCCAAATGAATCCATGAGTCTAATTAAGAGTACTGGTATGATTTAAAAAACAAATAGTTTTATTAAACATTGTAGCATTTTAGAGCTCAACGCATGGGGAGGGAGATTATCTGTTTTATTTCAAAATATATTGTCTAGCTGGTGTGGCACTGTTTAAGTTTCAAGAACATGTTTTCTTAACTATAAATTCCCATATAGCCCATATCTGCCAGAAAGCAAAACTCCAGATCGGCTGGTGCTGAGGTGATTGACAGTGGCAGCAGGCACATCAGTTTCAATGGTCATGGGTGTCTGCAACAGCATACAGCAACATGGTTGATCGGTGGTCTCAATTATGCCACACCTTGGGGATTCCCAGAAATACTCCAAGGGAGTTGCACAAATGTTGAGAATTTTTCACGAATAGCTGGACCTTAGGTTCTCAAATCTGGTGTTCATGCTTGAGTTCTCTTCCTCTCTCTTCCCTGCCTCACCTGAGTCATTATTTGAAAGTGGTATTGTGAGGATATTCACTACAGTGGTTTTAAAAATTGTTATTGACTTATGTTTGCATAACACTCCTTATTATAAAGAAAAGAAAATATTTGAGGAGTTGATGTTTCAGCAGAAAATGAATTTAAATGTCCAGTAATAGGGGAGTAAAAAATTCACTCAGTGAAGTATTGTATAGTGGTTAAAATGCTGGTTGTGAAAACTCTAAAGGTAAATAAATAATTTATGTGTAAAAAAAGATGTAAAATTATTTGTAGAGCATGGTTTCAATTGTTTGCAAAATCATAGAAAATAGACTCAATGGAAATATACCAAATTATCTTGGGGTGGTACAATAATGTTTCATTTCTTTTTCTTCTCTGTTTTTCAAATACTCAAATTGACAGTTTTAACAATCAAGCAGTTGGCTGAAGAGCAAACTAACATTTTTGAGCAAAATTTGATAAGCTCATCTTCATTAAGAATTACAGTCAATATAGCAACAAAATCTAGTATTGGTGTGTGGTGTTAGGTAAAAACAGAGCACAATCAGGTGTGTTGACCCCTAGACACCTCACAGGTCACCAGACCACATGTTCACTTGCAGGAAACATGTTTGCGTGCTTCTAGAGGTTCCTGTCATTTTATTCTTTTTATTTTATTTATCTCCAATGGCTTTCCCAGTTTTAAATGAAGAATCAAATACATATTGAGTGAGGAGAAACATTTCGGAGGTGCTACACTTGATATTCTTAAAGAAATGCATTGTAGAATGAACATATCCCACTTTTAAATCATCTATATTAGAATCAAATATTTTAAGGTACTGTGGGCTTCATCTAGATGCTTTGAACGGATTGCTTTAGTTCTTTAGTATTTAATATAGTAAATTATTTAAAGTTCTACCAAATCAATTGTACTTTTACTCTAAATAAGGCTACATATCAAACCTAAAGGACTGATTTCTAATCTCTGACTTGGGTAGTCTTTTAAAATGTTTCTCTTACAAACAGTTTCACTGTAAATAGCCATCTGCCTGGCTTTTCAATCCTAGAGTTCTTTATTATCTAAACAACTTTCCATTTCTCCTGTGAAAAATGACTATGCTCCTTAATTTTGTCAATGACCATTTACTTCCTGGAGTTTTCTGTGCTTTAAATTTAGGAAGTTCCTTCCCTAATCTTGAAAATTTGCTATCTATATTTGTTAGTCTCCTACAGCCCTGTATCTATTAAAATCTCATTGACTCTTTTTATATCATCATTATGCTCTCAGTATTCTTATTTCTGTTTCCTCACTGGCTGGATATTTTGGCTTTTATGTACCTGACCGTATGCCAGGTATTTTTCTATGTATCTCTCCTTCCTCCTCCTTTATTACCATCACAAATTTTGGTCTAATTTAGGGATTCTTAAACCCAATGCACATTAAAATCACCTAGAGAGAGCTTACAAAACAAACTGTTGCCTGGGACTCATCCAAGATATATTTAATCTGCAGTGAGGATTAAGCAATGGTAAATTCAAAAGCTCTCTCATGTGGATGGGAGCGGGTATAGGGGTGAGAAGGGATTCTAGGGCTCAATTCTAGCTATGATGGAGAATCAGTGCTGATTACTGCTTCCAGTCCAACCTGGCTTACCCTTAAATTTATCACACAAGGTCCACAGGAAACCTTGGGGTAAAAAAAAAACGAAAATGTCCGATCTTTGTAAAATCTATAACAGCATGAGATATTAGAACTGTGATTTATGATAGCATTAAGGATTTTAGTCAAAATGGAAACATGGCAATTGTGGGATATATGTCAAATATATAGATTAAACTTTGTTTCATGTTATATGAATAAAGCACAGAGCACATGATACCTAATTGTAGAATTTGTAAGGGCTGCATGTCAAAAAAAAAATACTTTTAAATTTTCCTATAAGGTAGTATAAAATTATAATAAATTATTTTGTATATTTACAAACAAATGTGAGATAAGAGTTTTTGGACTAGATGCTACAAACTGGTTGGGAATGAATTAAAGGCCAGGACAATTCTCTGTTTATCCTCATAAGCCTAAATGGAGTCTTCAATCTGCTTTGTCAAAGAAACCATTTCCTGAGTAATCTTTCCCTTCAATGTCTTTCTGGGAAGTTCTTTGCCTGCATCTGCATTTTACATGCAAGTGATAGATTAAGCAAAGATGGAAAAGAAGCACATTTTAAGGATATTCCACACCAGACAGAAATGAAGTTCTATGTTTCTTTAAAATTCAGAAAGAAGGCCTGGAAATATAAGTGAGATTCAAATATCACAAAGTTAAGCATTAGTTTCTCTTAGGAATAATCCTGCTCTCTAGAAGGAAGCGTGAAATAACAGAAAATCAAAAATCACTAGATGTAAATATTGGGATACAAATTATGCAAAGCCTTACTACTAAATAAAAAGAAACAGTATAGGCATGTAGGCAACTTCATTAATTGCCTTTTTTTTTGGTGATCCTTTTTGGATTAACAACGCGGACTGTGCTAGTGGTTTGAAACTCAGACAGCGGACGGCACATTTCAACTACTCCCCGAGATTTTTAGCTTAGTAAATCCGGGATGGGGGAGGGGGCTTTAAAAAATAAATAAAAACAACTTTATCCAGATGATTTTAATGTACAGCAAGGTTTGCAAACAATAGGGCACATGTAATACAATGTTAGAAATAATATTAAGTATTTGTGTCCTAAGTCCACACTGTAAAATATCTAGGATTTTTCTTACATGCATTTTATAATTCCAGTATTGTTTTTTTAGTACCTATTAGGAGCTGATTTATTTTACAGTGTATCTTTTGTGATGTTTTAAAATAATCACACAGGTGAAATAACATTTGTCTAGGCTATCAAAATGACATTTTATTCTTAAAATAACCTAATTAGGATGCATTATAATCACCATTTTCCAATTAGGTAACTTGCCTAAGGTCACCCAATTACTATGAGAATTGGAAGTCTGGTAGTGCCTAGAGTCAGTTTGTAACAGCTTTAAACCAATATTTATACTAAGAAGCTGACTATTCCTTATATTACAAGTTAAACACTGAAAGCAATATTGAGCATTTGCATTTTATTGTTCTATAAGCACTTTAAATTCAATGTGTTCATATATTAATTCATACTCTATTTCCATAACTCTGCTTTTCTTATTGAATTCACTCTATTCCATATAGATATTGGTTAATGACATCTACACCAATCAGCATGTCTAAACTAAAAACCTAAGAATCATTTTCAGCTTCATATTCTCCCTTAACACTTCTCTCCCAATAGCAAATAAAACATCAGAACCTTCCATTTGTGGCTAACAAATATATTCTGATCATCTTTGACTCTTAGTCATCACTGTCTTTGCCTTTGTTCCAGTGTTCAAATTCCAAGAACCATGCTTTTGATTTTTTTTCCTTCTACACTATAATTTATTTTATTTATTTGGTAAGTTTCGTAGGATTGTGAGAACTGAAGAATTAATATACATACTGGGCTAAGAATGAGTCCATAGTAAGCACTTAATAAATGTTATCTATTATTACTCTCTGTTAAAGGAATTTCATATAAACGCAAGCAGTTGAAGGATATGCGAAGAGGTTAGACAAGTTTTCTTCATTGCCTATGAGAGTACACTGTACAACGAAGCTGAACCTTTTGTGCCCTTTTCCTCTAGCCAGGGCTACAGTAATTAGAGGCCTGATTCTATGAAGTGCTGAGCTCTTGCAGATGTTCCCTGTCACCTCTGGCTTCTTATCAATACAGCCCATAACACTGAGCCTCCATCCTGTCCTAGTATATAAGCCTTCCCCCCAACCTCCTTGACTTTCTAGCCCACCCATTTTTACTCCCCACCTATATATGGATCAAGACATCGTTTTCCCCTTCCCTTATCTTTAAACTGCCTTTTATATTTGGGGCTATTATCTTATACTTGGAAATCCAGAAGGTATTTCAATGGGCCTTGTTCCCCTCTCATACCTCAGTACTTACCCTAGATTATTCCCACTCCACCCTACAATAGGAATGGTGAAATATTCTCATGGTAGTTGATTTTTACGGGTGACTGTGTAAGACATAGAAGTAGAGACCATATCATCACCATCATCATCATCATCATCAAAGTTAATATGTATTAAGCACTTACTAAATGTTCAACAATATTCTTGGCACTTGTTGAAAAACACCTCACTTAAACTTCACAGGAATATTAAAAGACAGGCAGGCTTATTGGTTCATTTCATAGCTCAAGAAACTGAAGCTCAACAATGATACTTTGTCTAAAGCCACAGATAGAAGATGATGGAATAGTTGGCAAACAAGAGCACAGAAGTAGAAAATGCCAAGATCTATTTGAGCTTGAAGAGGATCATCAGTAGAGAACAGTGATCACAGATTCAAATGAATGAGCCAGTGTGGAAGACAGTATTTTAGCCTTAGCTAGACGATAATAAAATTAATTGCATGGATGTGACTTTTGAGCTCAATGATCCAGAGATAAAGTCAGTAGTGGATAGTAGTGAATAGGGTGAATTGGACCATGCATGCACCATGTACGTAGGGCTGTAGCAACACAATTTTACTTTAAAAAGCAGGATTTAGTGTAGCAACATGTTCTAATTTTTTAAAAGAATGCCAGAAGTTCAGATGCTCTTTGAAATACACAAATTTTAAAAATAGGTAACTGATGTGAACATTTAAAATCACTTCGAAGATTAAAACTGCAGGGATTCATAAAGTACAAACATAAGTTGGCCTGATTCACTCACTCGTTGGCCAATAACTTCTGGTTCAGAGAGAAATATAAAAGGCAGAATGGGCCCTTTTTTGGTTGATATGAATCCTTAGAAATGGATTTTTGAATTAATGTTATTTATCTGTAGGAGCCACTTGTTGGTTATTTTTGCTTTTGTTTTGATTTTTGTGAGTCTATCACTGATAGAAGAAATGAAAAAAGGACACATACAAAAGAGATTAAGAGGACGGTGTCATCAGGATTGGGGTACTAATGGATGGTTAGAGTGAGGATTGAACAGTGGCTATTATTCATTCATACATCCATTCAGCAGATTTTTGTAAAGAACCTGCTACATTTTGTGCAACAAAAAATATGTTTTAGGCTTAATCCCCATCCTCAAGGAGCTTAAAGTTTAGTAAGTGAACTCTTAACATGAATGGTATTTTCATAATATGTCGCTTACAGGGTTTCTCTATTAGCTCTAAAACCAGATCATCTGTATTTAACTCACAAAAAGTATGAGTACATCCGATATTTCATCAATACTCCCCTTCATGCTCAGTACAGTATTAATCACACATAGGCACTTGGTAAATTCTTGCTCAATATTTTGAACATATATTGTCTTCAGGAGCCTTGGATTTGCAATGTGAGGCTTCCGAAAGATACAAAAAGAATTGAAATATAGTATAAAGAGCCTGAACCTTGAATTTTGTTAGCTTGGTACTTAGAGTAAAGTTTCTCCACTCTGAAATTAGGTTACTCATCTGTAATGTGGGTAAATTAATTATGTAAAGTTCTATGAAAATGGATCTGTGAATGTATTAGTTACACTACTTGATACACTAAAGTAAATGGCCCTTAAACTTGGTCTCTGCTAATTTAAAATCTGTGTGTATTTAATACATCTGACTATTCCCTGACGAAAGGTACAAATCACAGAACAGACTTTGTCTTTGACTAAAAATGGGCTAACTTTGTGAGCCAGGGTTGGATAGCATTTGACCTTATGCATATTTATTGGGGTAATCTCAGTATTAACCTGCATCTAAGGTTATGCATTAGGTACTCAATGGCTTCAGTGTGGAAAGTGGTTCTTCAAACACCATTTCTGGGTTTTGGTTAAGGAAATCAATCTTAAACAAATGCATTTTTGAAAATGTATTTTGAATGAACCTATTAAGAGGGAGGTTGAAAAGTTGTGTGCAATTATGTAAAGCAAAGTGAATGGAAATATTGTACCCTTTTAGAAGGCATTTGTCAGACATTAAGGTTAGGAAATAAAACTGGCATGATAAAGGTTGGAAAAATATAACAGAATGGATTTTCAAATAGCTGGGTGCAGTTGCTTATTGTTCTTACCCAATCAGAGGTAGCAGGCCAAATTTTTTAAACTACCCTATGTATTTTCTTTTTCATTTGAGTTGGGCAATTTGTCAAAATTTAAGGTATTAATGAACCAAGCTCAGCACATGATTTACATGTAAGCATGTTTGCACACATTATATGTTTTTTAATTTCATGTTTTTAAGAAGTAGGGTTGATATTCTGGGATGCTCTAATGAAATGAAAAAAAATATGTTCATTATTAATAAGAAGAGTTAAAATATAGTGACTTATAAGAAGAGAAAGTAAAAGATATGCTTAATAGTGCCTGATAAATTTTTAAATCCATTGATCCATTGGTATATAAGAAATTTAAAAATTAGTAATGAAAAGATGTATGAGGACAATTGTCTGTTTGCACATACACTGGTGAGGCAGGTTTACAAATGTAGGTAGACCACATTTATTTTTATTTTAAATATTTAATTTTTATATTTAGGAATTTTATCAGTTTCATAAAAGTGGATGTTGAATTCAGCAATCATACATGATTTAAGTAAAATTTTTAAGGGAGAAAATAATTTTCATAATTTTAAAGCCATTTTTTTTTTAGAGAAAAAGTATCTTAGTACTTATTTACTTTTCAAGAGGTACTACTGTAAGTCAGAGTGATGAAAAGAAACAAGGCTCTATAAAAAGCATTAAGGGAGGATCAATTCTCTCTGCCAGAACATCTTGGATGCTCGGTAGTTCACTATGTCAATAAAAACATAACCACATCTCAAAGGATTTTCTTTTGTTATCGTGGTCCACAAATCTAAATGAAAGGCTTACACAGAGACAGAAAACAGGCCTGCTGCGTTTCTGTATTACCAATCTCTGAGCTCTATAAACGGTTTTTACTCTAATTACTACAGAACAGTAGGCTGTGTTGGGTTTAAGTTTTAACTTCTACGAGTGTGCTTTCCTTTGTTATTTTGACCCTAAAATGCCCATCATGCCTTGTGGACATAGATTTGGGAGAATAAGGACTTTATACCTCTAAGGTGTCTAATCTTTTAAATCTTCTCTTTATTTCACTCTTCACCCTTTTTATTGCTGTTGTAAATTCACATTCTATGGCAATAATCGATTTCACAACATTTGAAAAGAGGAAAATGCTAATATGAAATGTCAGTTTGATTTTCCTTAAATCTGGGCTGGGGAAAATTAGACTTGTTTAAATACATGTTGGGATAGATATAAGCAGCAGTGATAGGAAGAAGCTGTTTTGAGTTTCTACCAATAGCTATATTTTGTGCTATCAGACTCTATGGCAGGGGTCCCCAACATATGGTGAGTTGTATAATTATTTCATTATATATTACAGTGTAATAATAATAGAAATAAAGTGTGCAATAAATGTAATGTGCTTGAATCATCCCCAAACCATCCCTCTTCCCATACCCCCCAGCCCATGGAAAAAGTTTCTTCTATGAAAACGGTCCCTGGCCAAAAATGTTGGGGACCTCTGCTAAGGGAAATACAACTACTGAATATACAGAAACAGACTAACAGAAGATGAAGGAAGCATCGTGAGAGGGTTAACTATACAGTCAGGAAACTTAACTTTTAGTCAACTACTATAAAGCATTTCTTGAGTAAATCATGGTATCTCAGAACCTCCTTTTGCTTCCCAACTGTAAAATGAGGAATGAGGGCACAATGTTCAGTTAATCTCAGGTTTGTTGAGAATATTAATAAAAGGATGTTTCAAAATGGATTTATTATGGCTAGCCTTCAAATGCTACCTTGTTACAATTATACATCAGGTAAAAATATCTTCACATGTTCTGTGGGATGACAAAAATTACCACTAATTGATTAATATATTATAATAGTTCTGGTGCATATTAATCTTTCAAAAATTGACCATTGCACTCTAAGTTCTCTCTCTCTCTCTTTCTCTCCCTTCCTTCCTTGCCTTTCTTTCCCTTCTTTCCTTTCTTCCTCCTTCCCTCCCTCCTTTTCTTTTTCCTTCCTTCCTTCCTTCCTTCCTTCCTTCCTTCCTTCCTTCCTTCCTTCCTTCCTTCCTTCCTTCCTTCCTTCCTTCCTTCCTTCCTTCTTTCTTTTCTTTTCTTTTCTTTTCTTTTCTTTTTTTTCTTTTCTTTTCTTTCTTTCTAGAAAAATTTGCTAGGACCTTGATTCACTAGATTTCCAACAGGATGTTAGAATAACACAGAGTTAAAAAAATTGAGTATTGAGCATTTGTGACATGCCAGGATATTACCTAGGCATTTGCATGAGATTCTTTTCACGTAATCTTGCAACCCATGTGCTACCTATTATTATTAGTTCAATTTTCCTGATGAGAAAGCTGGGTATTGAAGAGGTTATGTAATTCAGTTAAAGTTACACAGCTAATGTATGGCAGATGCATTAATCAAATTCTAGTATATCTAGTATATCTGATGAAGTCTATGACCACTGCAGTGTCTATACATTGATGATCCTGTTCAAGGCACCTGGAGAGCATTTCTTTCTTGATAGTTTTGTGTAATTAATTAAGACACAAGCCAGCTACAGAATACCTCTAGATCAAAAACCATGCATTAATGCCTGGAGAAAAAAGGTGAATCAATTTATTTTTGGTGTGTGATAACTGTGTCCCTAGTCTACTTTAAAAGTGATTTATAAATAAAATTGAAGATAATTAATGTAATTGGAGTAATCTGTGTTACATGTCATTCTAGGTCTCACTGTACTTTAACTACAATTAACTGTTGATAAAATTTTACTGTTTTTTATTGTCCTCAAATTGAGTAAATGAGTGAAATCAGGATGTTATATCAATTGACCTTGATTTAGTGAAAAAAAAATTAGCTTTTTAACAATATATATTAAAAGACTTAGAAATTCTGCCATAGGTAAATATTATATTTTATACATAATTCAACTTTATTATAATAGTTAATTGGGCTATGAGATGCACAGTATGAGAAAAACTATGGATTTCACTTTAATCTATAGTGTTTTGAAGTTTATATCTATTATAGGCCAGGTGTCTGTATACAAGGGCAAAATAGAACAAGATCAAGTGAATACATAAAGTATCATCCCTTTAAAAATTAAATGATATAATATCTACAAGATAAAAATTTCAGTTGCTAAAGGTTACAATTAACAAATTGACATATATTGATGAAATATACAATATAGAAATTGATAGGCAACATTTTGCAAATTTAAATAATATTCTATGAGTGATTGTGTGTGCGTGTGTATATGTGGGTGTGTATTACAGTTTCTTAACTCATTCGTCATTGATGGGCTCCTAGGTTGATTCCATATCTTTGCAATTGCGAATTGTGCTGTTATAGACATACAGGTGCAGGTGTCTTTTTGATATAATGACTTATTTTCTTTTGGGTCGATACCCAGTAGTGGGATTGCTGGGTTGAATGGTAGATATACTTTTAGTTCTTTGAGGAATCACCATATTGTTTTCCATAGAAGTTGTGCTAATTTACATTCCCAGCAACAGTGTATAAGCATTCCCCTTCCACGACATCCATGCCAACATCTGTTGTTTTTTTAACTTTTTAATAATAGCCATTCTGACAGAGTAAGGTGGTATCTCATTGTGGTTTTAATTTGCATTTCACTGATGATGAGTGATGTCAAGCATTTTTTCATATGTTTCTTGTCCATTTGTATGCATTCTTCTAAAAAATGTCTGTTCATGTCTTTTGCTCACTTTTTAATGGGGTTATTTGTTTTTTCTTGCTGGTTTATGTGAGTTTCTTGTAGATTCTGGATATTAGTCCTTTGTTGAATGCATAGTTTGCAAATATTTTCTTCTAGTCTATAGGTTGTCTATTTACTCTGTTGATTATTTTTTTTGCTGTGCAGACACATTTTAGTTTAATTAAATACCATTTATTTATTTTTGTTGTTGCTATCTTTACTTTTGGGGACTTAGTCACAAAGTCTTTGCCTAGGTCAATGTCCAGAAGCATTTTTCTTAAGTTTTCTTCTAGAATTTTTATGGTTTCAGGTTATACATTTAAGTCTGTAATCCATATTGAGTTAATTTTTGTATTTGGCAAGAGACGGGGATCAAGTTTCTTTCTTCTCTATATGGCTATCCAATTTTCCCAGCACCATTTATTGAACAGGGCATCCTTTCCCTAATGTGTGTTTTTGCTTGCTTTGTTAAAGATCAGTTGATTGTAGACATACGGTTTTATTTCTGGGTTCTCTATTCTGTTCCATTGATGTATATGTCTGCTTTTATACCAACATCATGCTGTTTGGGTTATTATAGCCTTGTAATATAATTTGAAGTCAGGTAATGTGATGCCTACAGATTTGTTTCTTTTGTTTAGGATTGTTTTGGCTATTCAGGTTCTGTTTTGATTCCATATGAAATTTAGGATTTTTTTTTCTAATTCTGGGAAAAATGAGATTGGTATTTTGATGGGAATTGCCTTGAATATGTAAATCACTTTGGGTAGTATGGACATTTTAACAATATGGATTCTTCCAATCCATGAGCATGGGATATTTTTGTATTTGTTTGTGTCATCTATGATTTTTTCATCAGTTTTGTAGTTCTCCTTGAAGAGATCTTTCATCTCCTTGGTTAAGTGTATTCCTAGGTTTTTTTTTTTTTTTTTGCAGCTATTTTAAATAGTATTGAATTCTTGATTTAACTTTCATCTTGGTTCTTATTAGTGTATAGAAATGCTACTGATTTGTATACCTTAATTTTTTAACCTGAAAGTTCACTGGATTTATTTATCAATTCTAGGAGTCTTTTGGAAGCTCATTTTGGTTTTCTAGATATAGGATCATATCATCAGCAGAGATAGTTTGAATTCCTCTTTTCTGATTTGGATGCCCTTTCTTCTAATTTTCAATGAAAGAAATCATACATATTCTTCCTTTTTAGTTTATATAAACACAGATTATTCTTTTTCATAGATCATAATGTTTCATGGAATGGTTGTATCAAAATTGATCACACTATTCCTATATTGATAGGTATTTAGGTATCTTGTAATGCTATAATGGACATCCTTGATCATATTTCATTTTGTAACCTTTGCAAGATATGTGGACTTGTTCATCAAAAATATATGAATAAATAAAAGTTTACAGGCATATCAAATTGGCCTTGAAAATCTTTGTACTAGTTTAAATTCATTAGTATTGCTTGAGAATAGCATATTCTCCACATTCTTATTATTAATAATACTGAATATAAATCACTTTGTGTTTTGCCAATCTTATAAGTTACCAATGCTATATCATTGTTTTTGTTTGAATATTTATATTCACTATGGATTTTGTTAATTTATATCCATTCTCCAGAGTCATTTCAATTCATTTCATAAGAACCTTGCTTTATATAATTTTAATCTAATTTTTTATTTATTTATATTTTTCTCATTTATTTATATGGGGTCTTTTGATATGGGAGAAATTGACTTTTGTATGTTTTTATTATTTTACGCTATCAGTCATTTTGTCTTTTGTCACTTACCTTGATTTGTGTGTACATTTTGTAAGCTCATTTTCATTAAGAGTTACAGCTAGTGCAGCAACAAAATCCATTATTGGTGTGTAGTGTTGTTTAAGTAAACAAGGAGCACGATCGGGTGTTTTAACCCCTGATACAGAGCATTTAATTTCTCAGGTCACCAGACCACATGTTCATTTTCAGGAAACTTGTTCTCACTGAAGTGATATATTTTTCTACTTATATTTGGTAATTTTTTAATGATTTTGTCATAATAAATAAAACCTTCATTTCTGGATAATGGAAACCAACTTTCCAATTTGCTTTCACGTACTTTTATAATTTTACATATTTACATTTTATATTTTGATGTTCAATACATTTGTATTTGTGTATATCAAATTTATTTAAATAAATACCCATTGACTCTGTTCCATTTATCGAAAAATCTATTTACTAATATTTGCATGTACACACATATATATAAACATACATATAAAAAGTATGTTATAGAAGAATAATTTCTTTTTCTTGTTTCTGAGCTCTGTTCTATTCTTTTCATCTTTTTTTAAAGATTATTTTACCTAGGCCATATTGCTTCAGTTTTTATATATGCTCTTTAAAAGATACATCAATGTATTTTGTTTCAAATTATAGGAACTGCATTTAAAAATGGTTTAAATAATAACACAGAGATTGCCTGAAGATGGTTTGATTGAGTGAGTGGGAACTGTCCCAATTTCTCAGCAATTATTTTAACTTTACACTCTTTTTTTTGTGCTGAGTTCTTTATAGACTGACTTCCCTGTCAATAGCCTGATAGCCTCGGACCCCTGTCACAAAACTAGACACCAAAACATACCCATAGTAACACCACAACACAATGCTGATTTGCTTGGTGCCAATGCAGTCACAGTCAAACCATGTGGATGCCTCCCTTTGTAGTGGGGGAAGAGATACAATGGCAAAATAATAGAGAAATAAAATGGCCTAAAGAAGTGACCAAAATATCTATAATAGCATATCTTTGATAGCTTTTAGAGCATGAGTTCTTTTATTTTTACGATTTAATATTTTCATTTAGAAAATCTTTATGCTTTCCTGTAAATTTTGTTTGAACTTGTTGTGAAAAAATCCTTTTAAACATCTTTGTAAAATTGAGATAGTAATTATAGTAATTAAATAACAAGAGCCAGACACTGGAATTATAGTTTTGCTGAAATATAGTTTAAAATTCCTACACACAACTGCATTAACTAACTCTCACAAGAATCATTTGGGGAGTAAATAAATATTCCATGTAGTTCTAAAATGTACAGTTTAACTAGTTTTTAATATTGTTCCCTTCATGGTATTTAATAAAGCAAAAATTATAAGTGATTGAGAATTATTGACATGGTTGTTTTTTATTAACAAAGTTCCTATGAAGCTTTTGATGCTTGTTTCATTCTGAAGCTTTAGAAAATTATAAAAAGTAGGAAGAATGATGACAGAATTTCAGATATGCTCAAAATTGTATATGATTTGACTATTTATGGGATTTTAAATTATATATATATGCACACGTGTGTATTTTGTACAAATTGATTATTTATTGCTTTGATATGTACTACAGAGCTAAAGGAATCTATAGATATTAGCAATACCGTTAAAGTTCGTCTCATATATTAAAGCCTATCTGTATGTCCTTTGATGTGACAACATAGTTGTTTTTTCTTTTCTTTAAAAATAGAAAGTAGAGGGCCACAAACTTGTAAATAATATTCCAGATGGTGGCAGGCTATTTTTATATTTTCGAAAGTATTTCACTGTGCTTTCCTTATGCCGATCCTATTTTAATGGCTGTAATTATCTGATAGAATGCTGTTTTGGAATATCCTCTTTTGAAATTATTAATATTATCACTGACCATAGAAATGTTCCCCTGTAACATCAGTCACCCCACCCTTCCACCCAGCAAAGAGCGATTATCATAAGACAAAGTTATATTCTAAATGTAATTAGAATATTCAGCTCATTTTCTGCCAAGAATTCAGAAAAAAAATCATTCATTTATTAATTCATTCATAATACATTTATTGTGAGAAGGTGGTAAACAAGGGATTTTGTTTCATATAAACAAACAAAAAAAACCTCAGACATACCAAGCAAGGTGCTAACAGTCTACTGTGATGGGGGCAGAAGTAGTACTGAAAGATGAAGAGAAAAGTAGTAATTCTGGGATCTTGATACTATTTCTAAAGCCTGATTTCTGTCATTTCTGGAGATCAGTTTTTGGATGTTTATCATATGAGTTAATAATATTTCTTCTAGGTCTAATATATATTGGGTGTCTGTTACTTGCAACTTGAGTCCACTGATTTTGTTACTACCTAGATAAGAGATTTAGAGAAGAGAGAGGGCACTTCTATAAGAAAGGGTCAAAGGAGACTCCACATAGGATGTATTTATGCATTTATTTATTCAACAAATATTGATTGAGTACCTCCTCTGTACCTTACAATGTCCCAGATACTAAATATGTACTAAATACGTAGCATTCCAAAACACGAGGCATGGTTCTGCTTTCATACACTTATAGTTGTGGCAGAGAATGTCACAAAGAAACATTTTCTTTAAGTAACATATTCAGACAAAGACCACAAAGGAAACAGGATGCTAAGCTAGAGAATAAGCAGTGCAAAAATCTAGATAAGGTAGTTAAGGAATCCTTCTCAGAGGAGGAAGTAGCCTTTACACTCAATCTGAAGGATGAAAAGGGACTGTCCCTGCAGAGATTTTGGTGAAGAGAGAGAGAGTGTGCGTATATGTATGTGGGGGTGGTGTGCAAATGATTATATCAAACACAATGCAAAAAATCTATATTGTAACAGGGTCAAATTTTATGGTATCAGACTTCTGAAAAATTTTTGAATACAGGCCATATTTAGTTTTCCAGAACTCTGGGCAATTTGCCTCAGCCTGGTGACTTTAGATTGGCAACATTAGAATTTTTTTCGGCTTTTATCTAAATTAATCTGTTGACATGCTTCAAAAAGTCTTGTTGTTTATGAGATGAGGATTTTGCGGTGCATAAGAGTGGTTTCTGGGGAGGAAGCTTCAATAGTCAGAGTCTTGAGGGATTCTCTATAAGACAGAGAACTATGTAGGTGTAAATGTCAAATGGCTCTAATACTCTCCCTACCTAACTTGGCAGCTTACAGCCATTCCAAACGAGTTTTGGTAAAATGATTTCACTTAACTGTTTCACCACACTTACATAATTTCTCGGGGGCACTAGTACTCTGTCCAATTTATTGTTGACTTCATTGTTTGTGTTCTGCAACAATGGTTGAAGAAAATTATTGGAGAGAGAGAGAGAGAGAGAGAGAGAGAGAGAGAGAGAGAGAGAGAGAGAATGAGAAAGCAAACTTGGTATATTTGAGGCACATCTTTGGGCAAATTTCTACCGACACTTTCTCTCTGACCTGTTTCTGCAGAGTAAGCAAGTCAATTCCTGCCTTGAAATCATTTTCTGAGAGGTTTACATCTTGACAGCTGCTGAGTCATAACGTTAAAATGATTTTCCCATGTTGATTGTAAGATAAATCAGGTAGACTCTTGGTGGTATGGGTATTGATTTTGCATTCATCATTCAATTGCCTGTATATCATAACAACTTTTCTAAAGTGTAAGAGTCTGTTATTTTTCCCAGAAAGATGAAGCAGAGATGTGTGCCTACCTAGATATGAATATAACACTGGTAAATCCAAGTTATGTATAAATTGCAAATTCAATGGATAGCATTTGTTATTTTTGTTGATTGTTGGTTTGCTTTATTTTACACTTTGCTTTGATTATTTCCAAGTATTTAGAATGCTAATAA
>RJWJ010022685.1:0-26618 GCA_004363605.1 Indri indri | reverse complement strand
CACACACACACACACACACACACACACACACACACTCGTGCACACATACGATGCTCCCTGTCAAGAGACTGTAACATACTACCTCTTGAGCCTGTGGTGGGGATTGAATTAACCAAGACATATTACGGAGAGTGCCTGTCAATGGTGTTTTTACTAAGCTCCTTTGATGAAAATGCACACAGGCCTTTTATTTGCACTTGAGCGTAAGACTGCCCTGAGCCCACTCTTGCCTCACCTCTGCTTCCTTTCCCAGAAGCACTGCCATGTCTTCCACCCTCACCTTAGATCTTGTTATAACAGGGAACTTTCTCAAGCAATCCCGCTTCTGGGTATTTCCCAAAATAAGGGAAAGCAGTGTCTCAAAGAGATACTTGCACAACCATGTTCATAGCATGAGTACTGACAGTCACCAAAGGGAAGATGCAACCTATGTGTCTGCTGACAGACAATGGATGAAACAAATGTGGTGTATACATCCAATGGGATCACGCATACTTTACCCAACCTTAAGAAGGAAGGAAATTCAGACACATGCAACAACATGGATTAACCCTGTGGACATGACACTAAGAGAAATAAGCCAGTCACAAAAAGACAAAAACTGTGTGATTCCACTTATATGAGATATTTAGAGCAGTTAAATTCATAGAGACAGAATATACGATGGTGATTTCCAGGGGTGGGGTGGGCAGGGAATGGAGAGTTATTGTTTAATTGGTATAGAATATTCATTTTTCAAGATGAAAAGAGTTCTGAAGATAGGTTGCACAACTACGTGAATGTACTTAACACTACTGAACGGTACACTTAAAATGGTTAAGATGGTAAATTTTATGTTATATATATTTTACCACTATTAACAATAAGATAAAATTTTAAAGGGGAACTTTCACACTAAAAGCCACAACAGAAAGTGCTATTGCACAGTAGGTTCTCAATAAATATGCCCAGTATTCACTTTCAAGCTTCAGATGTTTAAAGTTAGTCTACAGCTAATTGTCCATAGGCTTTTGTTTCTAGCAAATTCATCTAGGCACTTTAATCCCAGAATAGTTCAGTGACTATTGGGGAAATGAAAAGGATATAGATTATTGTCGTTAGCCTGGCTGTGTGTCATCACATGGAAGATCATGGCATAGGGAAATTATTTCATCTCCCAACCTCTGTCTTTTCCTTTTCTCCCTTTCCTGGCTGTACAATGAACCAATGTTCTCCTCCTATTTCACAAATGCCCCTTCTCTCTTGCCTCCTCAATACTCCAAATCAAAGACACTGTCCTTTTTATTCAGGGGTGGGCTAGTTGAGAAAGAAAGAAATTTGACTTAGTAAGTTTGCATTGTATGTGTGAATGCCCGTCAGTCACATACACTCTCCTAGGGTTTTATATACTACATTTTCAAATTGCATAAAATGGGTCCTAGTCAGAGCAAAATTCCTAATCTGTAGGATTTAAGATACTATGATAATACAAAGGTTTTTAGAGGTGTGTATGATTAGGTGATCAGGAAGTGTCTCAAATACATCATCTAGACCACAGTCTGCTTCTCATGGGATGGAGAATATTTGAGATGAATCCTAGTTTCACAAAGTCTTAAATAAAGGACTCCCTAAGAGTTCTGATGGACTTAGATGGCTTTTATTGAACCATGTCTATTCAGAGCTTCACAGACGTCTCCAGTGGCTGCTTGAAAACAATGCTTTATTTTGGAATCACCATAAAGAGAGCTGACACTAAATGTAAGAGAAGTCGACCTCCTATTCTCCTTGAACCTTCTTAATCTAAATGACAGATTCCAGAAGTTTTATAACATTCTGAAACTTGACAGTCTCACAAACTACTAAAGCAGCAAATTCTCCTCTAGCTGAGAAAAAATATAAAGGACTACTGGGAGATGGGAGATGGGGTATAGGGACAATTTTTACCTGCCAGTTATATTTCAGAACCTGAGATTTCTCAAGGATCGTTACTAATTTAGATACTCTAATTAAATGGAACCTGGACAAAGCAAAGCCTCACCCAAGCAAACTGAAATAGGCAAAGTCAGTTTTCAGCAATGCTAACCACCCTCCACAATAAACGAAGGGCCTCCTTCTAGCCAATGGTCTTCATCTTGGTTACTCTACAGGGTGATTCCTCAAGCTGCACTGGACTCTCTCGCAACTCCTGATCACAGGTGTTCTCTGTTCAGGCTCTAAAAGGTTGTTAAATTTAATCACACAATGTACGTCAGTGACTAAGAGACTTAAGTGTTACCCCAGGTAGTGAGAATCTCAATCTTAGTATCAGTAGTATTATACTTGAAAGGGATTTCGAAGGTAATCATATTAATTTTTCCGCCTAATTAAAATAATTTTCTCTACATTTCCCCCCCACCACAATCATAATTATGCCCCTCCCTGAACCCTCCAGCTATTGGCTGCCCACTATATTACAAAAAACATTTCCATCATCTGATGGCTTTTCTTATTAGAAAATTAGCTGCCAGGTTTAGCCATATGTATTCAGTGTCTTCATTTCTGCCATTTTTTTCATCAGTTTCTGAACTTTTCACATTCTTGTTAGTCTCCTATGAATATAGTAATAGCCATCGTGTAAATTGATTATTAATCATAAATTATGATTAAATTGATTATTAATCCTTAAAATATGCTTAAATTGATTACTAATCCTCACCACAGCCCTGTAATATAGTTCTTTCTAATGATAAAAAGTTGTTTGTCCCTAAAAAGATAGTTAATTCTAATGATAAAGGAAAGCAGGCATAGAGAGTTAATTGCCCAAAGTCGCACACTCTTTAATGGACAGAACCACAATCGTGTCCTACCATAAAGACTCCAATGCCCTTTTCATTGATAAATTACTTCTTACTCATCTTTACATTCAGAAAAATGCACACTGTGATGTAATTTCTTCTATAGTCTGTATTTTCTATTCGAGTCACCTCGTATGCAATAAGATATACATTTATATATACTTGTGTATATTTTCTTTTATTTATATGAATGTAAACAAATATGCACAAAACATTTATTAAATATATTCAATATTATTATATTATTTAATATTTAATAAAGTTCATTTTGAAAATGCCTGCTAGCCTGTATCTCAGCTCTACTATGAGAAATCAAGTAAGGTTTGTGGTCCATAAACAGGATGAGAGCAAAATACTCTTTCGGGCCTAGAATAACATTAGCAGCAGGAATCACAGAGCAAAAATGCCAATAGAAAGTGGAAACGAAGATAAGAAAACACCATAGTCCAAGTTTGTTATGACTGAATTATTTCTCATCCACGTCAAAGGGATATGCAATTCCATTCCTGAATCCCCTACTGATAAACATAAACATTGATGTTGAACACGTCTTAATAACATGGGAAACTTCCGGATGCTAAACTTATTGCTGTTCATCATGTCCAGAAAACAATAGGAGAAGAAGACTCTAGTCAAAGAATTCCTAAGGGCTTTAGAGGCTTGATGTGAGTATTGAGTGACCCAGAAACCTCTAAGGTAGCACATAATTAAAAATAAATATTAATACCAATAGCACCATGAATTGGCTTTCATTAAGAAACCAGGACTGGCTAAGTCAGAGAATGGGATGCTTGAAGGGGTGTAGATCACAGATGGATCTGAGATGTCTTGACAGAGATTGAAAATAATTTAACTATAAATCAGGAAAATCTGGGTCTAGTCCCACTTCTACGATTTACTGCATAACTGAGCCAACCTTTTATCCTTTCCAATGGAGCTCTCTTTGGCTGGCCACCTAACTCGGGGAAGGTCACTCAACATAACACAGCAGGAACAGGAGGACCAATCCAAAGACTACTGCAAAAGACCAGACAGCAGTTACAGGGGGTTCACACAATAGCAATTGAATTGGGGATGGAGAAAGGGAGATATATTTAAGCATTATTATACAGGCAATAAGTATCATACTTAGTGGCTATCCTTTGTGTTGAAGAAGAGAACAAAGTGAAAGATGGGGAAAATAACTCTGTGAATTGATCCCAGTTTGCACGGCTCTTTGACGGGAGCATTTCAGTCAAGATAGAGAATGAAAAATAAAGTGTGGAGAAGTTCACAGTATGAATGGATGGGTGTATTTGAATTTGAATTGAGTAGGCTAAGTCCCAGGAGCAATGCCTAACAGTGAATTATATCTGAAGCTCAAGAGAGAATTCTGAGTGGCGCTTTGACAGTCATCAGATTACAAGTGATAATTGAATCCATAGGATGTATGTACTAAGTGAAAAAAGATGAGAAGAGAGGAGGTGAGATAAAAAGAGGGTCAAAGACAAAACTCTGGGGAAGCATGACACTTAAGGGTTAGGCAGTGAAAGAAGAGTCAGCAAGACAAAGTGAAGAGTGACCAGGGGTCGTAGGAGAACAGAGTGTAGTCCCATAGACGTCAGGAGAGAAATATTAATACTACTCAAGAAGAGAATGCCCAATTGTGTCAAAAACTAGGGAGTTTTATACGATAGCCATCAAGAGTTTCATACTAAAATAAACCGTTCTTGAAATACCAGCTTTGCTGGGTATGGAGGGAAATGTACCTCTCCAAGCTTGAGTTCCATCCTCTTGTAATTGGCTGGAAGGATGTTGTCTCTCTTCCAATGGCTGAAACACTTAGCCCTGTGCTGATTACATAGAAAGCACTCAGAAAATGTTACCTGTTATTATTAGTTTTAACTATTGTTAAGAAAAAGAGAGCTGAAAGGTGACTATTGCATTTGGTAACTTGGACATGACCTGTCCCATCCTTCAAGAGTAGATTCAGAGTGGTAAAGGTAGGACGCTGACTGCTTGAGATGAAAAGCACTGGGTTAAGCCAGATAAGATTGCTGTTCTGTACATCAAAATCAGTTCACTATCTGCAATTTCATACAGTTCAACTTCATAGGTAGTTGAATAGTTGTACCAATATTAAGTCTTCATTATTTTTTAATGAAGTCTTGAGATAGGATGATAATAACTAGTGGGAGATTGGGGGGCTGAGGGAGTTGGTTTTCATGTTGTTTTCAAAAGGAGAAGAGTTGAGCATATTCAGAAAAGAATGAGCAGGTTCAAAGGATGAGGATAAAATAAGTGGAATTTTTAAAAAGTGATTCACTAAGGCATGGAGTACTCACCATAGGCAAGACTCTCTCATGGTCTCACTTTTGCTGTTGAAAAATTACTTAACCTCTCTATTCCTCAGTTTCCTCTTCTATAAAAAAAACAGCAACTACCTCACCAGATTATTATGAGGTCTATACATAAGGCCTGGCATGAGGAACTCCCTATAAAATAATACAAAATTTTTATCATTATTCTCACTGCTATTATCAATATAATCAAGGCCTGGAGATAGTTCCTATAATCTAACACATCAACAGAAAAGACCTTATAAGTGGGTAACAGTTACCTCCATGACCATGGATCATAAATAGAACTCAGTGTAAAATCCTTCCCTGGACTGTAGGGTCTCTTTAATTCCTCTACTAAGGGTCCATCACCTTTGAATTTTAAAGATTTTCAGTTGTCAGAAAACTTCAATTAGTATAAAAATGTAAGAAGGAATATGTTAGTTCCCTAGGGATGCCATAGCAAATACCACAAACCTAATGGCTTAAAACAACAGAAATTTATTCTCCCAGAGTTCTGGAGGCCAGACGTTCTAGATTAAGGTGTAGGCAGAGCTCTACTGTCCCAGAGGCTCTAGGGCAGAATCCTTCCTTGCCTCTTGCAGTTTCCAGCAGCTCCGGTTGTTCCTTGGCTTGTGTGCACACAACTTCAATATCTGTCTGTACCCTCTCCTCTGTGTCCGTGTCATTTTCTCTTCTTAAGAGGACACTTGTCACTGGGATTTAGGGCCCACCTGGATAATGCCAGCTGATCTCTTCTCAAGATCCTTAACTTAATTATATCTGCAAAGATGGATTTTTCAAATCTTTCACATTCACAAGTTCTGGAGAGGCAGACAAACCTTTTGAGGGGCCACTGCTCAATCCACTACAGAGGATATTTCTGAATCTCGTCACCTTTTCCTCGTTACTCTATCAAAGATTGGGTGAAGTGTACAGATTTTGCTTATCCTTAAAGGTCATGAACTAACCATATTGATCTCTGATTCTCAGCACTTTGCACAATACTGAACCTATCTAGTTTAGTACTAAACTAGGTGCACAATAAATGTTAAATAAGGACATTTGAAATAAAGAATGTATGATTGTACTTTGTCTAGAGTACTCCTTGCTATGTGTCACATTTTAGAGTAACTGAATCTTTTGATTTTATTTAGTTATACTGCAGACACCACCACAGCTTTTGGAGGATAACAAAAGAAGTGATATGAAATTTTTCACTACATAAAGAAGCTCAAATTGAAAAAGTAAAATTTTGTACCATTTAATATGTGTGTATTTTCTAAAAGATACTTGGGTTTATTTATGCTACTTGCTACTAATAATCCAATGAAAATATGAAGGTGAAAATGCTTTATTAATATATATTTTAACATTGATATTACTAAAGACTCATGTTACTATTATGACACAATAATCACAAGATTATGTATTATTATAGCATTCCATGGAATCCATTTATATGTCTCTCATAGACTCATCAAATCAAAGATAGACAGAGCAACATATTTAAGTTTTAATGTTTCCTCAAAAATAGGAAACTTGAACTATGTCCCCAATTTTCCCGCAGTTAGCCCAAATTAAAGCTATCACCCTCCAATAAACATTGGTGTCCTTACGATGAGTAGCACATTAGACTTAAAGACTTGAGAGCTGTTATGTAGTTATCATAATATTTCCTCTGCATTTTCTTTGCTACACATTATAGGTTACTCTTCAGTTTCAAAGATGATGTCTCTGAGTGGGCTGGAAGAAACTGTCTCTAATACCGCTTCTAGCTTTCACACCCTACATCCTCCAACATACTATCAGCAGGAATGTCTTTTGAATTATTTTTCCCATCAGGAAATTGTGCTGACCCAGGCTGCTTCTGTCTCGATATTTGTCCTGTGACACATGACAAACATTTAAAAGACAGGTTATCATGATCAAGGGTGCAATCTGTGGCTTCTGAGTGGGATGAAGCTAATTGCCCTGCATGAAAATAGATCAATGATCTTGTTAGCACAGCACTCTAAGGCAATGTCTTTATATTATACAACAGGTTCAAATTCTGTGGGCCCACAAAGATAGATGCACATTGTAAAATTCAAGACTTGTGACATCTAAATAAATCTAAGACAAATCCAGTACACTTTTCATTTGCCAGAGCCACTAATAACTTTAATCAAGGTAAAGTATCTTAATTAACACAAATAAGAAGTTCTATGGTAACAGAAGCACATCAAACACCACATTTGTACTTGAGGTAATTTTTTTTCTTGGATAAAAACAGTAGTCTAGTGAGCATATGTGTGCATGTGTTTACATGCGTGAGTTTAATTGAACATGACTATTCACCAGGTTAAATATTAATCACCACCTATGTAAATAATGCCACTAAGCAAAAAAAAAAAGTCATCTGTGAAAAATAATATTTTCTTGAAGGTGGATCTCTGACCTTCAAGTTCAGTAGAAGGCAAATAAGGTATAACCATATGTTCACTAATTTTATGATGTCCACCTTAAAGATCGAATATGCTCTCTGATAAAGTTCAAAAATGACATTCCAATTTTCAAAAAGATTGGCAAATATATTGCCTACTAAATCTCAATCGTCTGTCCAAGTCCAGAGGCTTCTCTGTGCTCAGTAATCCAAACAACATGTCATTCCTAGAGGGCCAGAAATATTGCTATTTTAACAGAAAACAGTCTGGGAAAAGATGCCTTTCTGCTATGATATATAATAAACCACTGGAACTTTTGTTGACAATCTGAGGCATAAGGAAACTTTCACAACTCAGAATGAAATCTTGGAGCACCTATAGATTCATGTGAACATGGATTCTTTTCCTTAAATTTGAGTCACAGACGGTTCTATGGACATAGTTACACAATCTTTGAGACATCTGTTAAAATATATGATTTATGTTACATTGTGCTGAAGAAGTTAGACTTGTTCTATCCAAATTTATTTTCACAATGCATTATGGGTTTTTGCTAATATTTAAGATACTATGCATTCTACTTACACAGAATTCTGTGTCACTTATTTGCAGACCTTTAAAACTGTCTTTTGTTTAACATCACTTTTGTTTTGATTTGAATTAACTCCTCATCTTGTTGCTGTATGTCTATGTTAGCTCATTTGGGGGGGAAAAAAAGCTGTCAGCTAAGAGAAATGAATTAAAATAGGTAAAAAGAGAGAGCTTTTGTTATCCGAACATCCCAAGATAAGAAGCATGATCTGTTCTTTTAAATAACCTTTTTCATAATAATTTCCGCCTGTCTATTGCTTCAATTCTGGTCATTCAGGCTTGTGTGGGGTAAGGGAAGGTAATTTTTTGGCCCGGAATATCGCCAATTAAGGGACTATATAAAAATGCATTTAGCATTAAGCCAAACTGTTTTCCTTTTCCTGCATGGAAATGTTGCGTGACCTGCTCTCAAGGTAAAAAGCAGAATGCTGGCTTGACAGGTGCCTCAGGTTCAGGGATGCAGTGTTGGCTGAGATTTAACAGGGTGCCACCCAGCCAGGGTCATGCTGTTTCACAGCATTCTGAGTCAATTAGGCCTCATGACAGCCACAGTGTCAGCTGGCCTTACTGAAAAACCACTCTTTCTTTCTGTCTTACCTCCATGACATCCTACTTCTATAAATAATAGGCCAGTTCATTTGTAGTATATTATGAAATCTACTGTGTTACTGAGAGGTAAAGTTTTATGTGTGTGTGTAGACATGGTTATACATATGTACCAAATATCAAAACCATTCCATTACTCAGAATTTTTCTTTGTAGTGTGACTGTTATAGTTAAAATTCAGCAATATCTGAAGTTCCAAGACATATTTAACAACAATTTCTTCAGATCTGGTTATTTCAAAAATGTATAACAAATACTTTTTAGCACCTTATAATTTGATAAGCACCTTCCTATACATTATCTCAAACCTTCATACTAACCCAGTGAGAGAGAGGAGTTATTCTGACTTTCTTTCATTGCACAGGCTAAGAAATAGATTCAAAGAGAAGGCCACGCACAGAGAAGTGCCCTGGTCTACACCTCAGTAACTTTCGCAGAGCAAGAAAGGGTGCATAGAACTGAGAAATGCATGAAATCTGCCTTCGTGTTCTTCTTTTCATTTTCTGCCCCTTGACTTCTTCACGGAATACTACCCAGTGATTTCTTACTGCTCCTTAGGGTCCTCTCAGAAAAAAAAGTAGGTGTGAGGGACATAGTAGAATCAGATTTTTAAAATTCATTCACAGAAAATAACTTGAATAAGAAATATTTGGTAATTTTGCATTGTCTTCGTGGGAGGGCCATAGAAACAGTGTGTTGTTGATGTGTTTATAATTCTCTACAGGAAATGAGCCAGAATGCAAACATTTGCCAGGATCTATGTTCAAGTAACATCTATTTATTTGAAAGATGGGATTTCAGCTAAGGCTTCACCTATTCATCCATTTGGATCATGTTTTACTGTTATCATCAGGTGAGAGCTCCTTTTGTTAGACTGAATTCTACTTAATTTATTACCTCCATTAGTGCCTGAGAATAAGAGATAATGTGCTTAAATTTCACAAATATCTGTCAATTTTATTTCACTCTTACTTTTCCCATCCAGGTTCTAAGTCTCAGTCAATAAATTTTACAAAATTGGCAGTTCTCATCCTGGCAGAGAATCTTATGAGGCTAATAAACAATTGTATATCTCAAAAAAACTAAGGAACAGAAGCTTAATTAGTATATGCGTTATTGACTATGCCCCATTTGTAAAGTTGAAACTTGATATGGAATCATATGTATACAATAGGGAAATCATTCGCATACTTTTCTAAGGAGGCATGAGATGAATTTCATTCGTATTTATAAAATCTTTTGAGGGCCTCTTTAGAAAAGTTTTTTTGACGATTAATCATTGACTCTAAAGGGCTTATGATAACACATAAATACTAACTAATCACTCAAAAAGGCCGCATAGGGGTAGAAATAATGATGAGTTGACATGCTTTAGCTCCATAGTTTCAAGACGAAAGATTGCATAACCTCAAAATCCATGAAATAATTGACATAAATACCTGAAAATTAGAGGCTTTGGTATTAGTGAAGAGATAACCGAAAAACAGTGGCTTTATGACATGACTGGGTGAGTGGCTTTAAAATGTACAGAAACAGAGTGTTAGAACAGGAAGGGACCTTGGGGACTCCTGTACAAACATCTCTATTTTACGGAGAGACCAAATGTCTTATACAGATCCCACAGCAACCAAAAAACAGTCAATTTTTTTGACTTTTAGTTTAGTCCTCCTTTCAGTAAAACACATGGTATCATATCTGCCCCTAGACAAAGTATAAAAGACACATACTTTTCTTTGCTATTCTTTCAACACATGTATATCTCTTCCCATCTTTATTTTACCCTCACCCCCAAAACTCCCAAATACCAGATACCAGATGTGCTCCAGCGCTGATTTAGGTGTCTTTTGTTCACCTCTTCTTTTATCTCAGCCCTTCTCATTCTCAGATCTCACTTTATGCTATACATGCATGTTTCCATCCCATAAATTTTTTTTCTGCCATCTTGAGATTCCTTTTAGGTATTAGCTAATTTATTATTCATTATTAATGGAAAATCTGCATACAGAGGACATTTTCACTGGATGTTTGCATTTTACTAGATTTACTAACCCCAATAAATTGGTTTTATGATGACAATACAGTCCTTGGAAGAGGCCAACAACATAGGTGTCTTTGGCAAAGGGGTCACTTGGTAAGTCACCAAAAACAAATCCTTCAGCTGAATGCTACTTGACCCCGCCTGTATCCCTCTAAAGATGAACAGCATGAGATGAATAAAGAATTCAGTTTGTCAGAAGGATGAACTTTAAATGGAGTGTCCCTACCCAATTAATTAAAACACTTTATTAGTATAAAAGATTTCAGAAGCATTGTAAATAAAACATAACAAAACATTTGTGTTTTCCTTGGAATTTTCTATTGTGTTTAAATTTTCAAACTTAGTGTCACAAATGTTTTATAGCATTTTCTGTCTTCTCACCCTTCAGTAGATCTGTAGTTATATGTCCCATTTTCATTTCCAATATTTTCTATTCAAGTCTTTCCAATTTTCAATTTTAATAAATCTTACCAGAGCTTTGACAATTATATTATTGCTTTATAGAAACAATTTTTACTTAATAACCTTACTTTCAATTTTATTAATTTATCTTCTAACCTTAATATTTAATTTCTTTTATCTCCTTTGGATGTATCCTGTCATTTATTCTCCTATTCTTGACATGGATACTTTAAGATTCAACTGACCTCCTTTATTTTCTAATATCAGCAGCATTTTAAGACATACCTTTCCTCTACTTTCTTCTTTAGATTCATCCTACAATTTTCATGTCCCTTAAAATTCATACATCCCACAATTTTGATATAAAAATTATTATTATAGAAATATAATGTTTTTAATTTCCTGTCATTGTTTTTCCTTTGATCCTTAAATCAAATATAATATTAAAATAAAAACTAAGTATGACCAGAGGGGAAATTGTACAGCAGGAAATAGTATACCTCAATGTATTATCTAATCTTTTTATCAGCATCTTGTATTTTTAAAATTATTTTATTTATTTATTTATTTCCCCTACTAAATTATTTTATGACAGGGTATAGATGTCATTGGTTACCATTTACAGCAACCATATAAAAATGGAAAAAATTTGAAAAAACTTTGGATCTCAAACAAACCTGTTTGGAAAAAAAGAAAAAATAACAACAAATAAGCAATGGCAGAGACACACTTTGGCACCATATTGCATCAGACTCTTTGGATTACTTGTGTTTACTTCATCTCTTTGACATTGCAACAGTCTGGAAGTGTTCATGAGAAATTTAAAAGACCTTTCTAGGTCAGTAGATTTATAGAACCAATGTGGAAGCTCGTGTTAAATGCCAGACTTTTGGAAATTTAATCAATCCTTGTTGCAGATAGGTCCAAGTCCCTGAATGCTGGCTCTAGGGATACAGAAAAAAATACAAATTCTGCTTTAACTATCTAAATTTTTTGCTTGTAGGAAATTGAAGCTAACCTTTGATATTGCCTTTCATGGAATTTAAATGTGAAATTAAAGCATGAGTGCATTAAGAAATATAGAGGAAAGGAGAGAAAATAGGACTGACTTTCATTTGCTTTATTTTGTCCTTAGACTGAAATCCCACTCAGTTTATTCATTCAGTGCTTCCTTCAATACACAGGTCAGCGCCCATTATCGCCAGGTACTCTCTCAGGTGTAGCAACAACACAGACAAGGAACCTAATCTCACAAAGTTTACATTTTAGTGAGGAGGTAAGAAACAATAAACGAATGTAAAAAATAGTTACAATTGTTATAAAAAAGAAGGCAGGAAAAGATAATTGAGTGTCTGGGAGACCACTTTGGAATGGGTGCTCGGTAAAGCCTCTCAAAGATGAAGCCAGTTAAACTGATGTTTGAACAATAAGGATCAAACCAAGTAAACGCTTTATGGAAAAATCTTTCAGCAGGGGAAATAGCAAGGGCAAATCCCACAAGGAAGGAATGAGCTTGATGTGTGTCAAGGACATGAAGAAGGTAAGCATACCTGGAAAGCAGTAAAAAGGAAGCCCGATACCAGGTAAAGTCCAAGAGAGAATCTAGGCCAGGATCCCGTAGAACCTCCTAGACCGTGGCTGGGGGGAGTCTGCGTTAAATCCAAGGTGGTGCTGCAGAGGATTTCACGCAGGGGACTGCTGTTTAATCAAATCTGCTTCCTTATTCCTGCGGGCCCAAGGGCGTTGAAGATGTTTGGTCTGTAAATTGCCAAAATAGTATCAACCCATCTTCAGTTTGGTACTACATAAAGTTTGATTCCCGAGGTATAATTTGTAAACTAAATGATATTATTCTTATACTGTGACCTGGGGAAAAGAAAATATTCAGCGTATCAATTTCAAGTGCCTGGATATAAGAAGAAAATCTAATGTACTCTCGCTGGAAAGATTACAGTGCATCTTGTAAATATTTCTCCAGTGTATAATTCCCTACTTGGAAGAGTTTTTACCTTGAATCAAACTTCAGTCCATTATAGCCAAAGGAAAATGGAATACAAATTATGAATTCTTTCAAAAATAAAGGAAAAAATGATATTCTACAATAAATGCAGAAGTCTTTGCTCTATCATCATTCTTGCATCCAGAGATCGTTGTGGAATGACAGTTTTGCTAACAGGGCATTTCTTGGTAAGGCCATGGTCTGCTGAAATAGAGCTATTAGGAAAACAAATGATTCTCTTTAGCATCTTTGCACTAGCATAAGTTTTATGCAGCTATATTATGCTGTAGCCTCCATTGATATACAGGGATTCTTCTGAAGTGTTTTAAAAACAAGGCTGTGGCAAAAGTTATCATTCTCTTGCAATATTAAAAATCAATAAGAGTCATAAAATATATAAAATATCACCTACCCTGGGTGCTCATTTATCGAGGGTTGATAATTGGTATTTAGATGCATTTCCTTTTATTTATTAGAATCATTTACCTGATTATGTTTATTCTGTCACTGTATTAAAATGCTTAGCTTTTCACATGTCTGTGAATCCTAAAATTTTATATTTTAGATCATTCTCACTTAAAAACAGATTAAGGGATCTGCATGCTAATAAAGGCAAAAATAATCTCCAAAACTCTCTTAAGATTTGCTCTAAAGTCATTACATGAACATGGCTATTTTGAAATAATAGAAATATCCAGAATGATCTACTTTCTCGATTGGGGAATTTTAGAGAAAGCAAGAGATATTAGTTATAACAGAGGTCAGGATTTATGAAATGTACCAGAAATAATAACCTGAGTTAAAGCACATGAGTTAGCTGTGACCAGCACACATTCTCTTTATTTACACCTCTGAGTCAACATTCCAGGCAAGAGGAGGGATGGTTCAAGCTGCTGATAGTGTTTAAGCCAAGTATGGTTTATCTACACCTAAGAAGCTTCCCATGGGATATTAGCAAACAATACATGGGCGTGGCAGCCATTCATATTTAAAAACTCATATAAAAGGGAAACAAACACATCAAAAACAGATTTCCCAACTCAGAATTTTTCAGGATGGAGTCCAGGCATATGTTTTTAAGAGCACACTCCCTCCTTTTTAAATACATGTCTGTCAACAGATTTTTATTCTTTCTCCTGTTCTAGATATTTTCTTGTCATAAATGCTTTCCCCTATGCTTAGAATAGTCAGTTTTTGGATTTCTTTAAAGTCAAGAAGTCTTTTTGAATTTCCTAAAAGTGTTTTCAAAACAAATCTTTCTTCCCATCACAATTTCTCTGTGATGGTTTCCCTTAGAAGATAAAGAAAATTTAGAAATAAGAAATACAGTGGAAAGTAAAGGCATACAGGCTCTCAACGGTGAAATCTGTTATTGTGTTTATCTTACTTGCTGTTTTTTTTTTAATCTTATAGTTTGCATCCAGTAGGATATAAACATATTTCATAATCTAGGCCCCAATGTTAGCTGTAAAAAATGTTGACATTTTCTTTTCTAAGTCTTCTCAAAGCAACTCTGGATGCTATGTTCCATCTCCAAATGGCAGCGATCTTTCGTAGAAATGCTTGAAGTGCCATTCTAGTTAACCCACTGATGAACAAGGTAGTACCAAGCTCACCTGGCCTTTAACCTCCTGCATGTTGACCACTCAGAGGGCTTCCAGTTGGGTTCAGTCAAACACAGCAGCTGGACCAACTATACACAGCCATTTACACTTGACAGAAAGACATACAATATCGCACACTAAATTTTAGAATGCAATTCAGGGGGCTCTTTCCCAGATCCCTCAGCATAGCATCTGTTCAGAGCTGGTCCATATGACATAGTCTGACAGTTTTTATTGCTTTCCCAAGAGAATCTCTTAATGATATCAACTTCCCAGTCGTCTTTTGAGCAGTAAGTGCTGTCTGTGATGTCAAGCCTTGGGGATTGCTCAATCTGAATATTGTTACACAAATATCTATCATGGCTTATATCTTGAATGACATTCATTCAATAAATGTTATTGAGGCTTCCATTTGCCTGGCCCCATGCTTGTGACTAGGAATGAAAAGATGATTAAAAAGCATGATCTCTGCCCCCAAGCAACTGCAGACCAGTGTGTAATTAGAACCACAAAAGCTTACAGTGGGAAGGGAAAGCAGGTCCACTTCTTAACTTTGGCTGCACACAAGAGCTTCTACAGGTTTATATAGATCTGCCATTCTCTTAAAGGTATATAGTAATCCAAGAACAGAAAGGAGACCAGAGCCCATAGCTCCTAATTTCCACTTCGGTATGCTTTTTCCTATACAATGCAAATGAAAATTTGTTTGACTACCATTGAAATAAAAGTTTTTCCACTTTTGTCCTTATTTCAGACATCTTTCAAGGCCCGGAGACACGATATTTGCAAATTTTAAAATAATAGCTGTAGAAAAGGAGATATGCACTTTTTGTTTATGAGCCAGAAAGCTTAGTTACACAAAAGAAAACTGCAGTAGCACCTGTCCTCTGAGGATCTCGCCATATTTCACAGATAGAAGTCGATTATTCCTTGCACCACTCCTGTGATGCATCATTATGAGATTACTTGTGTTATGTACAGCATCTTTCCTCCTTGGACCTTGAAGGTGCCCTTTACGGAATCAGACATAAAAGAAGGTAATTCTCATGGTGCTCCAGGGAGATGGAAAAAATATATTAAAAACCATGGAAAAACCAAATTACTATTGGCGACTAGGGAAATAAGAGTCACTGAGAGTTAAGGGACTACACAACAGCTATGGGGGAAAAAAGGTTGCTCCTATTTTTTAAAGCAACAGACCCCCCTACAACATATACATATGCCTGTGTTCAGGAGTATAACTGGAAATGGAAGTGCAGAAGCAGTTAAGGGAAAAGAAACACCCATATTGACTCAAAGTGTTCAGGAGTCCGCACAAGCGGAGGAGGAGGGAAAATGCTCTGCCGCTCTCACTTTTGTTCATTCATAAGCCCATGCATCTCACAAATGTTTTCTGTGTACTATGCTAGAAAAAGAGGATTCCAGGAAGGAACGCAACAGTTCCGGGAGGTCGTCGTGTCTGCAAGTCCACGTCCTTTAGTACCAAAGGAAACAAAGAAAGAGCGTATGAAATCCACAAAGGCAGTGATGCTCACAGCTATGTCCTCTACGCCAGGCACGTTGCAGGCAACTCAGGAAATATTTATTGAATAAATGAATGACTTCTCTGAAAGAGTTTTGAAGCTCAGAGAGGTGAAGTGAGGCCACTCTAAGCCCTCTTGATCTTTTCCATTTCTGCCATGAGTACAAATAGGTTTCAGTCTATAGAGGTTTCCTGTAACCTCAGTGAAACACACACACACACACACACACACACACACACATATACACACACAACCATTTTATGGATGGGAGAACTGATGTTAACAGATTTGCCCAAATTGACACAAGAAGCAGAGGGGACTCATCTCAACATATTGCTGTCACTCCCAGTTTGGAGATTTCTATACTAAATGAGACAATTGCAAATTAAAAGTTCTGTTGTCCTAATTATACCTCTGGCCCTCTCCAATTCTTCGGTAAGCCTGGGGCTATTGATCACTGCAGCCGTGCCCCTCCCTGAGTACCTTTGCGTCTTCCATTCCTGCAGGGGCAGAATGAACCATCACATCCATCTTCTACTGCGCCAACCTAATTAGTGTCTGATGAAACTTGGTGATGTTTTATGCCTTTAGACACCAAGAATTTTAATTGATTTCAGAATCTACAATCTTTTTAATACATATTGTCGAGAAACTATCCCCACTATCCTTCTTTTTTTCTTTCAGGTGTTTTTACAATATGTGCCTATCATGTAGTTGCCTCTGGGATTTACACAGTAAGTCCTTTCTTCCTGAGGCTCTTTTTTAACTTTTGCAAAGGTAAATGTTAACCTTCTCCTTTCTGAAGAAACACCATGTGCCCATAGTATCTGAATTTGAAGGAAAACAATATCTGCAGGTATTACCATCCCTATGTAAAATGGAAAACATCCCCAGTCTGAAGAACAAAAACAAGTGTCTGAGGATCTGTCAAAAAACTTGTTCAAAGAGGACTTACGGCTTAAAAAAATATCCAGGATATAGAGTTTGCATTACTTGCCCCATTAATTCTCTTTAATTTTTAAGTGAAAATAAATAACACAAGGGGAAAAGAGTAGCAAAGAGCCATGAAACCAGTTGAAACTGAAGTATCACCAGGATCAGTTTCAAGGCCAAGTAAGGCAGCAAATATACATGTTGGATTTCCTTTTTTGGAAATCATAGTGATAAATTTTGTGGCAATAACTCAAGACATTTTTGGAATGATCCGTATATGAAGGATAAATGATATGATTCAAGCTGGAGAAAATAAATGCTTATTATTTATTTTAACGAAACTCTCTGGGGAAAAACATCAGCTGATAGCTAATCTTGCAGGAATAATTCAAAGCAGGAATAAATTACATATATATTAGACATAAATAAGAGACTGGAGATGGGCAATGACATATCACAATTCTATGTGTCAATAAAGAAGATGCAGGATGATGGGGATGATGTCATTGACAATTTAAATATGAAATGACTATAGTGGGGGGATTTTAAAATAAACTGTCCATCCAAAAACACAGCATATTTGACAAAAGAAGAGGCACCTGCTTATTACTTAAGTTCTCTCTATTTCACAAATCTGTATAAATGAATCATGTATGTACTCAATAGTTTATTGTTTTTTACCATAAAGATGGCATTTTTAGGCCCAGTGTAAAATAAAAAAAGATATTGTTTTTAGACATAGATTTCAAAAAGAGCACTGATATAAAAAAGAGTACGCATGAGACACACACTGGGAATGAAAATTTCATGTTTCCAATTATTATTTCGAGGAAAACTTATTGTGGACCTAACAATAAAAATAGAAAGCTATAGCCAACTTATGATAAATAACAGGATATATAGGAATATTGCGTGGAAGCAAGGAAGGAGAAATTTAAGGCAGGAAAAGGGGCAGAGAGAAAAAGAAGGAGTCCAGGGAGGAAGAGAATAAAATATTGGAAACTAACAATAATTTCCCATCCATAACTGAAAGGTAAAGCAGTAATAATATAAGGTGAAAAACTGTCCAGGAAAAAAAATCTGGTAGAAATATTTCAACGACATCTAAAGACGGGATTAATCCAATTAGTGAACAGTTTTCACAGGTGAACAGTGAACAGAAGAGCCACCCTGAGCAGATCAGGGACAGCAGCCAGCCTACGGGGTACCCTGCTGAGGTTCCACTCTTTGCCCAACGGCGTTCTTTAAAGAGGAATGAATGTGGTCACAGAAGCTATTAAAGAGGAATGAATGTGGTCACAGAAGCTATTAATATGCAGGCCTGTCCTCCTTTTCCTGGAATCCTACCAGTATTCTCTCCTTTCTCCCCCACTTGGAAAAGCAAATCAAGATTCAAGCAAGCAACAGCCACACATCTCATATTCACATGTTTATTGACATATAACTAGCATACGACAAACTCCACATACGTTTACACCCATAGGACCATCATGGTAGTCAAGGTGATAAGATCCATCACCCCAAAATTTCTTCGTGGTCCATTTTGAGCCCTCCCTCCCTGCCCGCTGCCTGGCATCCCTTGAGCCATGTTTTCTAACTGCAAATTTGTTTCTATAATTCTAGAATTTTATAAATGGAATCATGCAGTCTGTACTCTATTGTCTGCCTTTTTTCACTTAGCCGAATTATCTTGAGATTCATGCACTTTGTTACATCACTAGTTTATTGTTTATCCATCCGTCTGCTGATCACTTGGCTTGTTTCCAGTTGTTATCTAAAATAAACCAGCTATACATGTGCATGAACAAGTCCTTGTGTAGTCCTGATGTAGTCCTCAGCACATACATTTCTCTAGGCTAAACGCCGTAGAGTGAAATGCCTAAACCATATGGCCAGTGTATCCTGACATTGGTAATTTGTGTCTTTAATCTTTTTCCTGATCACTCTAACTAGATGTTTGTTAATCGTATCAGCCTTCTCACAGAACTGGCTTTGGTTTCATTGATTTTTCTCTGTTTTCAGTTTTTATTTTATTGATATTCACTGATCTTTATTGTTTTCTTTCCTCTGCTTACTGGAGGTGTCATTTGCTCTTCCATTTCTAATATTGTAGGGTGGATGCAGGGTTCATTGATGTTTCTTTTTTAGTACTATATAAGTGTTTACTAGTATAAATTTCTTCCTAAATGCTGTTTTAGTTGCATTCAATAAATCTTAAAATGTTAGATTATCATTTCCATTTATTTCAAAATACTTTTTCAATTTCCCTTGGATTCCTTCATTGACCCATAGTTATTTATAAATATGTTATTTAGTTCTCAAATGTATGAATATATTCCAAATATTTTTCTGTTATTGATTTCTAATTTAATTACATTGTGATCAGGCAACATACTTTGTTTGAATTTAATTCTTTTAAATTACTTGAGACTTATTTTATGTCCCAGAATGTGGTCTATGCTGGTAAATGATCAGTGTACAAAAGAATATGTATTTTTTTGTGTGATTGCTGAAGTGGTCTATAAATATTGATTTGGTAAATTGGTAAACAGTATTGTTTAAGCCCTTGATATATTTACTGAAGTCTTCTTACTCTATAACTTTTTGAAAGAGGGCAGATTAAACCTACTCTAATTATGGATTTGTCTATTTTTCCTGGAAGTTGTAGCTTTTTGTTTCATATTTTTTTTAGTCTCAGTTACTATATGCATATGTGTTTAGGCTTGTTATTTTCTTTTGAGGAACTGGCATGTTTATCATTATTCTCTTGATCCTTCACAATATCCTCTGCCCTGAAATCTACTTTATCTACTATTAAATAGCCACTCTAGCTTTCTTTTCTTAAGTGTGTATTTTGTTTAGTAGTTTATTATTTTTATTTTTTTAACTTTGAAATTATTTGTGCCTTTATGTTTAAAGTGGGTTTCTTGGAAACAGTATGTAGTTAGGTCTTGCTCTTTTTACACAATCTAACAAATTCTGCAATTCTGTTGAGATATTTAGACCGTTTACATTTAGTATAATTATCAATCCATTTGCATTTATATCTACTATCTCTAATATCTTGCTATTTGTTGTAATTTTTTCCATTAATTCTTTATTCCTCTTTTACTGTTTTTTTGTCCTTTGGTTTAACTCTATATTTCTTTATAGTTATTTTATTAACATAGCATAATTCTTTATTGCATTATTTTAGTCATTACTTTAGCATTTTTTACATTATAGTATACATCTTTAACTTATCACAACCTACCTCCAACTGATGTTATACTTTATTTATAGTCTAAGAAACTTAAAGTAGTATAATTCCATTTCTTCCCTTCTGGCTTTTGTACTATTGTGGTCATACATTTTTCTTTCACATATAGTATAAATCATTGCTATTATTTTTACTTCAATTTTTTGTTGTTGTTTAGTTTTTTTGGAGACAAAGTCTCACTCTGTCACCCCGGCTGGAGTGCAGTGGTACCTTCATAGCTCACTGTAACCCCAAAATCCTAGTCCGAGCATTCCTCTAGCCTCAGCCTCCTGAGTAGCTAGGACTACAGGTGCATACCACCACGCCCAGCTATTTTTTTTTAATTTTTTACAGAAATGGCATCTCACTATGTTGCCCAGGCTGGTCTGGCCAACTTCTGGCCTCAAGTGATCCTCCTACCTCAGCCTCCCAAAGCCTGGGATTACCACCGTAAGCCACCATGCCCAGCCTATTTTTACTTTAAACAGTCAATTGTCTTTTAAAGAGTTTAAATAATTTAAAAAGTTTTAATATTTACTTGTGTCATTAAAGATTCCATTTGTCTTCAGTCCTTTCTGTCCATCTGGATTTCCATATTATATCATTTCACTTTTCTTGGAAGAACATTCTTTAAAAACTTTTACAGTGTGATATTAAAGAAAAAAATTGTGCAACGAGAGTTGTGAAAACACAGTAAGAGAGACTTATTTAGGATCATTGTGATAGGTATAGGAACCACTGCAACAACGTGTCACAATGGGGGAGAGAGATTGGGCTCAACTCCAAAAACAACATGAGCAAGTGAGAATTTATAGTCAAGGAACAGGATGGGTGTGAATGGCTGGAAAATTACTAAGAGGATACATCATGGGTAAGGAAAATTTGGGCTGAATTGACCTAATAGGATTCTGGCTGAAGATAGTCCAGGGTTATCAGACATTACCTGGGAGATGGGAGATGGTGAAGGATAAAGAACTGTATCAGGTATTGGGGTGATCACATGACAAGGGTGGGAGTTCTTGCTAAACTGACTTGGCAGGTTCTTTGCTAAAACTGGATTTTATAAGGAGGTACACAGATTGGCCTAGAAGAAAGTTCAGAAACCTGGTTAAAGTTTGCTCATGCAGAGAATCTTTCTCAGTGATAAACTCTTTCAGCTTTTGAATATCTGGAGGAACAAAAAGTTTCTATTTCACTTAGTTTTTCAAAGGTATTTTCAATGGATAATATATTCTAGTTTAAAATATTTGGTTTCCCCTTTCAGTACTTAAAAGATGCTTCTACACTCTCTTCTACTTACATTGTTTTCAAAGAGAAATGTTCTTGTCATCCTTATTTTTGTTTCTTGGTATTTAATGTGCTCTCCCTGCCCTGCAGCTGGTTTTAAGATTTTCTCCTTTCACTGTTTTAAGCAATTTGATTATAATGGGCACTGATCTGTGGGTTTATAGTTTTAATTATGTTTGGAAATTTTTCAGACATTGTTTATTTAGATTTTTTTTTCTTTTCCTCCCACTTTGGAGAGTCCAATTACACATATATTTGGCTTCTTCAGTTGTTTCTGCGCTCATTGATGCTTTGTTAATTATAGTTAATCTTCTTTTTCCTCTATGTGTTCATTTTGAATAGCATCTGGTGCTGTTTCTTAAAGTTCTCTCATTTTTTTTCTTCTGATATTGATCCATTGTTAATGCTGTCAATGCAATTTTTTATCTTTGGCATTGTAGTTTTTAATTTCTTAAAATTCCATTTGGACCTTTTTAAAATTGACCACATCTCTAGTTACTGTGGTCAGTCTTTCCTCTGGCTTCTGGAATATATACAATACATTCATAATCACTCTTTAAATGTTTGTGTTGACCAGTTTTATCATGGGTCATTTCTAGGTCTGTTTTGGTTAATGGATTTTTTTCTCCTCATTATGAATATTGTTTTTCTGCATCTTTGTAGGCCTGAAAATTTGTGATTATATTCCAGACTTTGTGAATTGTACCTTATCGGAGAGTGCCAAATATTTTTGCAGTGCTAAAAATTTTCTTGTGCTTTCTTTGAAGACATTATTAGGTTACTTGGAAACAATTTCATCCTTTCAGGTTTTGCTCTTAAGCTTTGTTAGGTGGGATCCAAGCAGCATTTGGTCTAGGGTTATTACCCATTACTGAGGAAAGACACTCCTGAGTACTTTCCCACTGTCCCATGAATTGTGAGGTTTTTGGTCTGGCTGTTGAGAACAGGCACAATCTGGATGCCCCTTTGTGTGCCAGATCCTGGAAACTTCCCAGGCAGTAAGCTGGGGCAATTACAGGGATTGCCTAATTTGCTTCCCTCATTTGTTTCTCTTGGGGATAATTGTCCCTTTTTGTCTGTTGCCCAGTTTCTTGAAAGCCATTATTTCATATATTTTGGCCTGCTTCATATAAAAGATAAATCTGGTCATTCTTGTTCCACCTTGGCCAGAACTGGAAGAGCCGTACTTTAATCTATACAAATTTGATTTCAGCCCCTTGCTTTTATCAAAGAAAATTATTTATAACCGTTGGTATTTTTGCTGTTATTTGTAACCTGTCATCCATAATGAACCATTCCCCGTTATTGGTTTGCACCACGAGGTGCCTAGAAAACATAAAGCATTTGTTGAACTAGATGTATCCTCCTAGAAGAAAACCCCTAGAGAGGTCAGTGTTGTCTTAACACAAGGACATTTCTGCATGGGCATTAGCACTCCAGGACTGAGAACAGAGTTTTAGAAGGCTGCAATTCAATTTTTTGCAGGACTAAGTCTCTTAAAGGGAGAGGGTGGATACCTTTTCACCTAGAGAGGGCTGTGTAGAGGAGTTCCTGTGGATATATCTGGCATTTGCCAATGTGTGTCACCCTCTACAGACTTTGATTCCTATAGTCAGGTTCATCAGGTGTTCTTGGTAAAACCATGAGGTTGAGGTGAGAAGACGTGCAAATCAATAGCTCTAGGACTTATACACAAATCAAATATTCAGGTGGAGTCAAGAAACACTAATACCTAGGTAGTACTAAAATACTTTTGGATTATATTTATCAGTAGATCCTGTCACAGAGAGAAAAAATGTTCTAAATGCCCTTCTCACTCTGGTTTGAGGACCAGGGGGTTACTCAGTACAGAGATCACCAAGAAAGGGTGAGGATGGTTCTGAGAATGAGGAGAGGATGGTGGTGAGAATGAGGCTGAGAAGATGTGTGAGTGTCATCAGCTACTATGCCAATTTTAGGGCAGCAGTCTCCAAATTGGGGCAGAGGACAGTTAAAAGAGCCTGTCATGTGCATGTGTGACTGAAATAAGGACTGCTCAGAGTATACGTATCAGGCTCTCAGGGGAGTCTGTCACCTGGAGACAGAATTTCTGCAGATCTTTCAGAAAACTTCCATGTTTCCCTCTGTCTAGCTCCCCATGAGTGCCTTGTTAGAAGCTCTATTTTAGTCTTTGGAGAGTGAGTGGTGGATAGTCCCTGGACATACACTCTTCAGCCACTTGAGAAGCTTCATTTGTGGAAAAGACTTCAGTAGGGAAGTTCTTGAAGATGAGACACAGGCATGAAAACTAGAATTCACATCCCTCTGATTGGTCTGAAATTATGTCTTCCCTGTTACCATAAGACACTTAGGAGTGAGTTTCTTAAGTCATTAGAATGAAATGAGGCACAATTCAGGTTCTGTCTTAAAAGAAAAAAGGAGGAAAAGAAAAAGAAAAAGTCTACAATATAAACTAAAGACTTCTGAAAGAAACTAAAAGGACTTTGTCTGTGAAGAAATGCTTTGTAGGAACTAACTTTGGTCTTAAAAAATGAATTGAAACTATGTATTCTGTTTCTCACATTAGGAGGGAAGGGTATGCAAGACAACTTCACTGTGCAAGCCAGGACCTGCCTCCTCATCCCATTTCTAAATGCCCTTCTCACTAAGAAAGGCATTTATATTCTCAGTAAGAATATTTTGAATCATTTGAATCCTTCACTGAGCTCCATCCCTTTACTTCTTTATGGTATAATTGGTAAGCCCTGAAATGAAAATGGTTTAGAGAATTCTTGTTGTCATCTATGATTTTATCCCTCCTTTCTCCCCTACTGAAGAACCACAACCAAAATGCATCAATCTAGAAGACTGCATTTTCCAACCTTCAAGATGAGATGTATGTAGATGTGTGACAAAACTTTAGGCTAGTTGCTTATGAAGAACTAACTTAGCTAGGAAGAGTACCCTTTGCCTCCCCTGCTGCCTCTTACCCATTTCCTGGAATGCTGATGTGATGACTGGAGTTCAAGCAGCCATTTTGGAACATGCAGTAAGAGGGAGGATGTGCCAAGGATGTCAGATCAGAAAATAAGAGGAGCCATGTCTCTGACAAATCCATAAAGCTTTTGTAGCAGCCATAGATTCCCTATTCTCAAATTTCATTTAAGAAATAAACCCTTCACTGTTTACATTTTGTTTTTCTCTTTGGACAACTGAGTTTATTTGTGAATAACCCAAAGTCCAATCCAAGAAAATGCCAAGAGTCAAATGCTAGAAAAGCACACAGGATACCAGAATCCAACTGATGACATGAAAGCAGAGCCAATGTGTAGCTAGGACTCCATACCATGGTGAAGAGTTACCAAAAGTTTAGCAGGTCTGGATCTGAGCCACTGTCCATGGAATAGTCTGAAATCAAGTGCAGAGGAAAGGACCAGAAGAAGAAAACAGGATAAGTATTTTTGTGAGTTGGTCATTTAGGGGAAATTTTAATGAATATTAGTAATAGCCCTATGCTCTGTTTACATATAGGCATTTCTGTCCTTTGAGCATAATTTGATCTGCTTTAAGAACCTTTATTTTCTGAATCCAATACATGAAACCCCAAAGGAAAAGAATGACCTATATCTTCCTTAAAGCTGCAATATTCACAGTGAATAACAAATGAAAGAGGGAAATGGAAAATTGTGTGAATTAAGTAAACTCATGTCTATATTTCTAGACTGTAAATAAATGAGAGTGTGTGTGTGTGTGTGCATGTCATTTCATAGTCAAGTGAAGTCAAAGGCACTAAGAAGTGGTAAGAGTTGTCAGAAAATAGAATGGAAAATCAGCAACGGCCCCATGGATAAGACAGTAGCGTAGGTAGTAATAAGGCAGCTCATTAAATTATGTGAAGCAAAGGAGTTGAATTTAGATGTGGGAAGGAATAAAGGCAGAGAGAGAAGTCTGAATGGTAAACAGAACGTGTAACCTTGGAAAGGGTCATCAGGGGAGTAATGCCTTCATTTATTTTGCTGTTATTTACACGATTTCTTTCGAAGTATGGCATACCCTTATTTCAAGATCATCTCTTCTCTCCAGTGGCAGGTGAGTAGCAGCTGGAGAAAGCTGCGGTGACTCTTCATCTGCCCTGTGTGCCTGGCTGGAGAAGTCAGCCCAGCAGAAAGGACATGGGACGTTGCCTTTGTCCTCAGAGGGCAGGCAGGCTTTGATACCCTCCGGAGCTCGAATAGTCCGTGAAGATATACCTCATGATGTATGCTTTGCTCCTTTATCATAACCCTTAGAAAACTGATTCAAAATAAATAAGTGGCAAGGACATGTTATTTTTAAAAAATAAAAGTTGATACACGTTGCTTTAACTAGAGTTCTTCAGCACCACAGCCCCAATTCAATAACCACTAAGCATTTAACGGCTGAAGAAAAGACACGGAGGCTAAACTAACTGGGGTGAGGAAGGAAGCAAATGAAATATACCGACGGCGGTGACCATGTTCTCATTTGAATATTTCCTAAATCTAATGGAGCATCGTTAGCATGAAAAATTGGCTACTAAATATGCTGGAGAAAGAGAAGGTACATGAAAGTTAGCGTAGGAGGGAGAGTGGGAGATCGCAGAGCAGTAAGAAAACACGCAGCTACTCCATGGGGAATGCACGCAGCAAATTCAATTCCATCAAATTAAAGGAAAAAGGAAAAGACTGGTCAGGCCTCCGATGTACTTTGGCACATTCTTGACACTGTCGGACCTTTAGACTACTGAGAGAGTGAGGAAGAAAAAAGAAATAACAGAAACAAAATAACTTAGAATGTGAGGTCCAAATCATTGGTAAAGAGCAAACTTGAAAAAAATTGTAGA
>RJWJ010022684.1:0-26634 GCA_004363605.1 Indri indri | reverse complement strand
ATACCTCACCACTCTTGTATTTTTGGATTAAGCACTCACTTGGCCATTATGTACTTTTAAAATGCATTATTGGGTTCTGTTTGCTGCTATTTTATTTAAAATTTCATATTGATAATTGTAAGTGATTCTGTAATTTTCTTTTTTGATGAGATGCTCATCAGGTTGGAAGATCAGCTTTATGTTTACTTTGTATAGCAAATTTGGAAGATGTCTTTCTTTTCCGTGCTTTGGAGAAGTATAAGTATTCTTGGGATTATCTGTTCTTTAAAGGATTCTCTTGAAAAACCATTGAATCTCACTATTTTTTTCTGGGGGTGCTCTTTAAATACTTTTTCTATTTCTCTTATCAAAACTACTTAAATTTTGAGTCAGATTGGGTTAATCTTGGTAAGTTTGAGACCCTGAATTACTTGAAATCTAGAACAATGTCTTTTTATTTAGTGTTCTCAGTGTCTACTCCAGAGTTACTGAAAAATAAATAGGTTCTCAGTAAATGCACATGGAGTATTTGTTCCACAATGTGTGAGGCAAGCATGATATCTACAGGGATAATTTAATAAACAAAAGAGCATGTTTGCACTTCCTGGAACAGTTCAATTGAACCTGTGTGTTTACCTTCACTTCTTTATAAAACCCCACATGAATAGTAGTACATGCATTTTTTTAAATGGCTCTGTTAGCAGCTGATCAGAGAAAACGCTTGACCTCTTACCACTTCCAAGCCTGCACTGCAACTTCAGTGCTGTGGTGATCACAAGAGATCTGAATACACAGCTGGCCAGAGACTGGAGAAGCTGAAGGAAAAGGTGCCCCACGAGACGGGCAGATGGCGTGGCCGCCCCACTCTCACATGTGTCAGCAGATAACCAATGTGTGCGATCTACTCTCACGCCTCACGTCCTACACTGGCTTTACAAGCATGAGATAAATGTGTGTTCTATGTCTCTTCCACCCTCCAAATCTCATGTAAAATGTCCCCTGTGAGATATAATAACCGTAAACTAAGCAGGGAAAGGAATTCTGGGAAATGTAGTTCCAGATTGGTTTAAATTGACACAACTCGAATCCACCACAATGGCATAAACTCACAATGACAAAAGGAAGATAAAGACACGGACACACACACACACACACACACACACACACACACACACCAATTAACAAACACACACACAGAGGAAAAAAGACGGGGAAAAAAGAGCAAGAAAATGTTGAAAGCTGGAAAGTGAGTAGATGAATAGCGACAGATTAGCAGACTTAACAAGCTGAATCCTAATTCAGATGTAGTGAAATCCAAGAAACAAACAAATTTACATTACAAATTCACCAAAGGCATAGAAATTGGATATTTCAGTTATCTCTACAATGAAGGTGAAGGTAGGATTAATATAGAAAGAGTAATCTGTGTTCTTGAAAGTGGGAGAAAACTTGTGTGGTTGAAGGAAGTTGTACCATGTTGAAATTGGGGTACTGTATGAAAGCATTTATGTACAAAATGCTAAGACCTCCTAGCCTTCTTCTATTCAGCTCTCAAACATCCAGCAGCTGAGTATACAACCTCTAAATCATAGACTTTAACAAGACCAAGTGAAAAGACCTACAGACACTGACATGGGGATTTCTCACAAAATGGTCAAGCCAGATGACCCTACATTAAAGCCCTTGGGAGGCAAACCACAGACATTTGTTTAGAGATACCGATAAGTATTTCAGGCGCCACCATCAAATATGAGAGAACTGGAAAAGATTACCTGACATCCCAGAAAATAATATAACATGAATGTGAGATAGAGACCAAAACAAAACCCAAAACAAACAAAAAAAACCAACTAAACAAACAAGCACCCACAATTTAAAGGGAATGGCCTATATAGAAAAAAGAAAGTGTCAAAGGAACTGTAATATATTAATAATAAATATTCTCAGATATTTTAAATAAATATTGCATTTATAAATTAAAGATCCCATGTTATTAAAGGAAATGACATTCAAAGGGAAAAATATTGTAGAATTTTAAAATGCTACAACTGAAATAGCTAAAAACTCAAATAATCCAAATGTTCTTTAATGGGTCAGTCATTAAACAAATTGCGGTAGGTTCATACCATGAAATACTACTAACAATTAAACAAAAATAGACTATTGATACTTTAAACAGCTTGAATGGAACTCAAGGGAATCATGCTAAGTGAAAAAAGCCAATTTTGAAAGGACTGTCCAGCGCTAGGGTGAGGGCGTGTTCCGGGAGACACCTGTGACCAGGCAGGGAGCACACCAGTCAGTACTGCAGCAGATCAGAAGGAACTGAAGACACTTCTTATTTTAAAATAAGTCAAAATCCATATACCCGAAATACCTAAATACCTGAAATACCTGAATACCTGAAATAACTAAATATTAAAAAATTATTACTGGAGACATTTTCAAACATACAAAAAAAGATAGAATCACATAATTGTTCCTCACGTACCCTTTACCCAGGTTCAACAGCAATCAGTATTCTGCCATTTTTATTTTTACTCTTTCCTTTTATATTTTTATGGAGCATTTTAGAAAGAAATTGTGGACATATCATTTCATTACAAATTGAGTATTTATACTGAATGATTCTCTAACACAGAAGAACTTTTTATCTTTTAAAACATAACCACCCAGTACCATTATCATCCCGGACCAAAATTAAAAATATTTTCTTAATGTCATCCGAAAATCTCATTTTTAATTTTTCTGGTTGTCTTAAAATGTCCCTCTTTTCTTTCCTCCATTCCTTCCTTCCTTCCTTCCTTCCTTCCCTCTTCTTCCTTTTCTCTCCCTTTCTTTCTTTCTCTTTCTTTTTTTCCTTTCCTTTCCTTTTCTTTCCTTCTTTCCTTTCCCTTCCCTTTCCTCCCTTTCTTTCTTTCCTTTCTTTCATTTAAATCAGGCTCTACACCAGGTCTAAACACAGCGTTTGATAGATATGTCTCCTGTAGCCCCGCCCCCTTTTTGTAATTTTTTTTTTTTTTTTTTTAAGAAACCGAATCAAACCTTCCAACATTCTAGATTTAACTAATTGCATCTTCATAGTGTGGTTGAGTGTGTTTCTTTGCCTCTTCCTGTAAATTGGTGTTTAAATCTTAGGGCTTGCCTAGATTAAGCTTCAATTTTTGGGCAAGAATACGTTTTAGGTGTTGCTATGTATTTCTTATTGCATCACACTAGAGGCACCATGATAGTCACTTTGAGGGATGTTGATAAGATTGAACCTTGAGTTTGGGTGTTGTTAATTTAATCCATCCACTAAAATATCCCCCATCAGCGGTTTAGCAGTCCTTGATGATTGTTGTCTAATAGTTTATTATACTGGGGGTTACTAAAGGATGATTTTCAAATTCCATTATTCCTTTTGCACTTTCTGGCTTTGGTTATTGTTTAAAGATTTTATTTCATGGACTATTAGGTTGCCCTCAAATATAGTTCACATAAAAAGACAGATATTCTTTCCAGTTCTCAGAACATGACTTTATTCTCCAGCAACCTTCAAAGGTGAACCAGTGGACTTATTACATAGATAGATAAGATGGATAACTAGATAGAAACTAGCAGATTGTATGTATTTAACAATTGCAGTGACTATTCTTTTTGATGTCAACATTATTCCACCAAATCAGCTCCTTGTGCCATTTTGACATGATTCCAATCTTTAATAAGATTCTTGTTTTTAAACAGAATAAGCCATTCTGATCTCATTCTGTACTTTTTCTGCTTGAAAAAAAAATGGACTCAGTAAAACCTTTATTCTTTTTAAGTGGTAAATTGTGTTTAGATTTACCACTACTATAGCAATACTACTTGTGCATTAGGTTGTTTCTAGCACTTTCAGTGGTTTAATCATGAAAATGAGTCATTTGAAAGAAAGCATTAAATAATGAGTTCAAAATGACATTACCAACTCTTAAGATTGCAAAATTTTATATAGTTATATAGTTTTTGCCTTTTATATTTAATGTTTTATGATAAAAACTTTATATTCTGTTAACAATAACATTATCATTTATTAGCTTTTCCATGTTTATGTATAATACTTTTATAATATAATAGCAATATTATTTAAAAATAAGATTATTTAATTTAGGATTTTAATTTTATCGATAGGATATGTCCTACCATACCCTATTAGTCAAAATACTGTTTTAACACTAAATATGTTTATCTATGAGTTCACAATAATACTAAAAATATTCTCATTGGTCACTTTTGGAGTACACTAGGGAAACACTTCAGTATTTTGAAACTGATGAATTAAAGGAAAAGCATAAAACATTTATCTTGCTTATCCCCTCTAATCTTGTAGTTTAGGGACATCAAATAATTGATGAGGGACGTTTCCATTTTATAAAGTATTCCCACTAATAAATCAGGAAGGAATGATAGAATTAGAGTAACCACTCACCAGCTGGTTTGTCTTTGGGGAAAGTACTTGTATTTTATGAGCTTATTTACAGTATCCATAAATAGGAATGCTGTTACCGGGCTTTGCCCTCTGAGATCACCCTGTAACTGAGCCAACATTTAAGGAACAAATATATTAGCAACAGTAGGTTAACTTAGATAGTAAATGACCCCAAACTTTCAGTGGCTTAGCAAAATAAAAATTTCTTTTGTGTTCACATCACACTGCAGTGCGATCCTGCTCAATAAAGTCAAACAGTGACAGAATCCACTTCTGTCCCATGGCTTCATTTCATTTAGGTCCTTGAGATCCTCTATGAGGATTTTGGTTGCTTCAGTGACTTGCTTTGTTCGCTGCGGCATCGGCGAACATCATGCAAGCAGAGGCCTGGCAAGCACTCAATTGCTGCCCTGGGAGCCTTTACCACGTCAGCTCCCCTGCTAGAGCGTGAGAGGCTCTGTGGACAGAACCTAAGCCCTGCTGCCTGCCGTCCGCCTGCCGCCGGACCCAGCAGCTGAGCAGATGCGTGAGCTGCCCACCTGAGCCCACACTAAATGCCTGACCTGTAGAATCATGGTGTGGTGGTTGTTTTAGGTCAAATTTGATGTGCTTTTTGAGGGGAGGGGGCTGTTTGTTTATTTTTATGCAGCAACGTATAACAAACTGATACTCTGAGACTATAGAAGATAGACGAGCCAAATATACTGCTAATTGTTGAAGCTGGGTGTGATGATATCTGGTTCATTTTATTACTCTCTGTGCCCTTTGTATGTATTTGAAAGTTTCTGTAACAAAAGAATGAAGAAGAAAATACTGAATTTCATTATTAGTTGAAAGAATTCCTAGTTAAATTCATTTGTTTTAATTTCTTTTAAATGTTTAAAAATTGCTTTTCTATTACATTTAGTTTTTTTAAATTATTTAAAATAGTTGAATGGTTTTGAAGTTGAAAATGTAAAACATCCAGAAAGGTATGACTGTCATCCCTGCCCGCTGCCTCCATTTTTGCTCTCTTTCCCGGTAAGCATTCATTTGTATTAGCTCTCACCTCAACACTTTGGGAGACATTTGACTGTTGTAGGAAATTTGGAGTTACATTACCAATATATCCACAGAAAACTAGGCAAATGAGAGAATAAGACCATTATTAATTTCAAGAATAACTAAATTTTGTTCAGGAAAGGAAACATAATCACATTATCATATGTGGCGAATTTGTGAATAGCATCTACATCACCATATCATCATAAACGGTGACCATGGATCTAGCTAAAGTTACAACACCATTATAATGGAGGGACAGGGAAATGGGACATTGTTTATATTTGGGGGATGGGGAGGAAAAGGGCCAAGTTTTCATCTTCCATATTGGTAAGTGAGCAGGTGACTTGTAAAAGTGAAAAATCAAGAAGTAACATTATAGACATGCTATTTAGACATATAATAATAGTCAATACCAAAAGAATAAGAATAAAACATCATCATCTCTGTAGAGAAAGGAGTTAGGGGATGTTGGTTTTTCATAACGAGCCTGTGGTTTATGATGAAAATTGGGAAAAAAATCAAGTAAACAAAAAACTCAAGAAAAAATAAGATGCAACGTGACATGAAACAATGGGATGATAATAATAATATGGTTCATATTTATCAAGCACTTCCTATGTGCCACACATGGGCTATCTGTTTCAATTCTTACTACAGCAGTATGAGGTGGGCTCTTTGTAGACCTATAACCGGATGAGTAAATTAATGCTTTGAGGGTTTAATAGCTATCTATTGTAATGAATCAGTAGAAAATTTAACATGCGGAAACAACACACATCATCTCATAGCTTCTCTGGGTCTGCCAGCGACTTGCTGGGTGGTTCTGGCTCATTCTCGCACGCAGCCACAGGGAAGAGATTGGCTGGGGCTGCAGTCACGGCACGGTGGGACTGTGGGGCTCTGCCTCGGTGCTCACTCACGTGGCCTGCCGTAGAAGCTTCCGAGCTCAGTGCTTTGGGCCTCTCCCCAGGGCTGCCTGGTGACGTGGAAGCTGGCTTCTTCCACAGCAAGTGATCCAGGGTCACTCAAGATGGAAATCGCTGCCTTTTTATAATCTAATCTTGGAAACAAGGTCTATCACTCTGTCAAATTCTATCTGTTAGAGTAAGTCAGCAGGTCCAGCCCCCTCAGGGGGAAGGCATGAATTTATGAGCAGGACGTGAACACCAAGGAGTGTCCATTGTGGGCATGACCTTAGAGGTTACCTAGCACAGTGAAGTAGCTTGCCTGGGCTCCCACAGGTAGTAAGTGGTAGCCTAGCAAGCAAAACCACCCATTTTGATTCCAGGGTTCATATTCTTAACCACTATGCAACCACCTGTATACTGCTGGGGTGGCGTTTACCCTTTGTGGGACATTAGAAACTCCTTCCACATGGTTGCCATCTAGGGAGTGTGAGAGTGATTGGGGACAGGACACTCACCAAAGAGTTGACTTCTGCAAGTGTGACACACACCTGACAGTGTTGTCACATTCAGGCAAACATAAATAAGCTGTACATTATACTCAAAATGAGGTGGTGCATATCACACTCCCAGAAAGTGCACAGAAATGTGAGGCTATCCCTGAGTACAAGGATAACCTTGAATTCACTCTAATTTATAAAAAGTCAAACCCTCTCAGGCTTTATAACTTTACTGGTAATGAATTATTTGAGGCACCCCTCACACTTGATCATGACAAACTGCAGCTCCATATTCCTGGGACGGGGCATTAGTCACAGGGGCGGGAGTTGGCTAAGGTGAGGGGTTCGTATTCTGTCTTGAAAGCTGTTGGGAGCCACTGAAATGTTTCAAGCAGGGGAGGGTGACACGATTGGACGTGTTCCTGCTGCTCTGAGCTATGGTTCTTTGTCTGAAGCATCCGGTGACATTCTATATTCTCACACGCGAGACAGTAGATGTCTCCCTTATACTCCAACAGATTTATTTGTGTTGGTTTAATACAATTTTTATATTTCTCAAACCTGCAGACTGGTCAATGCCTCCTGTCTCAGGTACCTGAGCCTGCCTCTACCTGAGCACCACAAAGACCTCTGTGGCTGCCAGCCAGGCTGTGAGCTTTCTGTGGCACAGACTGACTGCCTCCTCCATGGTTCTGTCCCCTGGGGGCAATCACATCTGTTGACGCGTATTAGGAACTCAGCAAACGCATGTTAAGTCAAAATGCACTAAGCCTGGTTGTGCACTTACCTATATGTTAGTTGCCATACTGAGCCCCAGGCATATAGAAATAAGCCAGTGTCCTTACTTTAACAGTAAAAAGTCTCAACTGTAGATATGCATTACTTTGTTTTAATTTACTGGTCAAACATTTATTCCGCTCCTGCTGTGAGTGTGGCACTCTGCTAAATGCTGGGACACAACATCAAATACACAACGTAGCTATGCTCACAGATCCTGCAACCCACTGAGGGACACCGATGGGACACCGATGACACTAGCTCAGTGTACAGGGGGAGCACAGGGGAGGGGCACAGAACAGGTGAGGGGAGACGTTTTGAGGGATATAACCTCGGAGCTGATTTTAGAAGAATGAATGAGTCAAAATGAATGGCTGATGTGGCTTTGTCAAGGATATGAACACACTAGTTTGTTAGAGCTCTGGGGAAAAAGTCAAGGCTATACAAGAAAGGGAAAAAAATACTCAGGGAGTAAACATAAGTGGGGGTTACTGACCCCTGCAGAGGGATATGCAAATCAAAGCAAAGTTTTCTCTCTGCTGCCTTTGTGTCTTTGTAGCCATCTACGAGCAGTCCTGCGAGGTGTACAGGCACCAGGGGAACACGGCCGGCTTCTTCCACATTGACTCGGATGGCAGTGGGCGGCTGGCACCTCTCCAAGTGTACTGCAATATCACCGGTAAGGCTGCAGGCCGCACCCCTGCTCGCCCTGGCCACCTGCCGGTGCAGAGCGAAAGGAAATGCACTGGAAGTGGATACCTGTGTGGACACAGGTTTAGAGGAACAACCTGTGGAGGGAAAGGGAGTTTTGGTGAAAAACAGGAATTCACAGCTAGGTTATTTTCGTGAGAGAGAGACAGAAAAGAAAGCTTGTTAACGGCCCTGATAATGTTTCACTGAGACAGAGATTAATTTTCTAGCATTTTCTGTAGGGCTTGCCAAGGACATTTTCTTTTTTAAAACAAAAACAGAAAGAAAAGGAAAACAAACAAAAAACAAAATTCATAATCAGTGGGCAGCCCTGACTCGAGAAGTAGGAAAGCTTGGTTGGTGTTCGGCCCTGAGAACTGTGTGACCTGGGTGAATCCTAGCTTGTCTGAGTTTTGGTAGATCATCAGGGAGATGGGAATAACCGTGCCCACCCTCTAGAGCTGTGAGAATGAAACGCAATCACGTGTCTTGGAGCAGCTAGCCAGACTGGAGAGCATGCAGATGCCTAACAGAAAAGTGAGCTGTTTCTGTTTTCTCTGAAAATCCCTTGATAGCTTGAACTTCTTTCTCGAATGCAGGGCATAGTAAGAGGCAATTATTACATGGGTTTAGAAACAGCCTATGATCACGAATTTACTCTGCAATGTAATTCCACAAAGCCAAATCCCAATGTAATAGTTATTTAAAAATCCAGCCATGCAAGCACTTCTGCCATTGTGTGCATCATTAATTGGCACATATGCATCTTTTGTTTGTTTATTTCAAGCACTGGTCTTCGGAGATGCCAGCTGCATCCCGTAGTGAAGCTAGAAAGCAGGGGTCTCTTAAGGCTCATTGAGTCCTCAGGCCTCAGGCTTCTCTGCAACAAGGCAACACACTTATGAAGCTCTTTCTGTAGCCAGACACTGTTCTAAACGCTGAAGGTATGCAGAGAAGACCCAGTGGCTGTCGTTCACGAGGCAGTGAAGTCGGGAACACTCCCATGCCATGTCACAGGCAGAAATGCAAGCAAACCGTGGCAAGAAATGGTGACGAAGGACACTTAGTAATTTGCCCATCTGGACACAAAGGGCCACACTTTTTCTGCAGAAGATGCTAGTTAATTGGGTGCCATCTTCTTGCATTTTCATAGTGCTTCATCTCTCCAAAACGGATGTATGCGAGCTGCCTTTCAGCAACCCTGTAACAAAATTAGAAAGTATATAACTGTTTTCTTTTCATGTTTGTAATACCCTATAGTGTTAAACAACTAGTCAGGGACTAGGCCTCTCAGTGGATCTTAGTTATTTTTAAAACATAATTAACATATAGATTCTTGTTTACATAATGCAGATGTCCCAGGCCCAGAAATTCTAATTCAGTAAATGCACTCTTACTGAGGTCCCCAGTGATTCCGATGCAAATTCTTCCTGGTCCACACTTTACCAAAAAATGGAGGAAGTAATTTGGCTGCAGAATCAGGCAAGAGAGATAAATGCCTGCTGTGGAGTAGCCAGGTGTGACTCGTGGTGGCAAGGGCATCGATTACTGAGCTCCGGTCATCTCTGAGAAGGGACCTGGAAGTTTACAAATATCATCTCTTTAATCCTCACAACGAAAATTAAAGGCAGGCATTTTTTTTTTATCTCCATCTAACATAGAAGGAAAGAGAATATGAGCATTTCATGACATGCTCAACGTAATAAATTCTGTGACTAACAGTCAAGACTCAAGAAGTAAGCAGAGCCTTCTGGTTCAGTAATAATCCGTATCACAGAAACGGTAATTGGATACTTTGTATTGCATATGTTTTGCTTTAAATGGCAGTTTTTAAAAAATATTATAAAAGTAGTCAATGTTAATCGTAGAAAATTTGAGAGAAAAAAGTAAAAATATAAAGGACATGTTAAAGGCACCTATAATCTACAATCCAGAGATTGTTATTATATTGTTAGAATTTCCTTGGTACTTCTTGCTAGGAATGTACATGTGTGTTTTTTTCTATGAATGTATATGTTAGAGATTTTATATATATATATATATATATGTATATGAAATCATAAATTTTAATTTTACTGTACAAGTGTAGACTTTTCTCTATTAAAATATATCTTGAAATTAAAATATATACATTAAATAGAGCCTAGAAATTTTAAACTCTCCAAAATAATGTTAATAACACAAGGACATAGAGGGCCTAATTCATCCATAGTTCTCATTTGCACAGAAGTCTCTGCTTCATCTAGCAGCAGCCTGCTCTCAGGGGTTATGTTTGCTAGTTTATCCAGGAATGGTTACAAGTGAATGTGTGCTTGTATTTAAAGCTGCCGTTTTGCTGATGTGATTCTGAAGAAATCAGAGCATCTGAGTTGTGTCCTGAGTTAATCGGCTTGATGTGCGTGACTGGGCATTTCTTATGAATTTGATTTTTTTTGGTTACTTACAGTAGAAAAATGTATATGTTTTTGTTTTTGTTTGTCTTCTAAAATACCTACAGAAATAAAAGAAAAGCTCTGTATAGGTGAATTACACAATTCTCATATTTAATTGACAAACAATTTTCTGATACATAAATGTAATGATTAGACATGCATCTTTATGTTCAAAAATTGTAAATGTTCAATGTTCTTAAATAGGAATGCTTATGACACTGAAGGGTGTGATACAGTGGTCCAGGGAAGAGAGTGAGGGAGAAGGGAGAGAGGAAAAAGAAGTAGGAAAACTTGTTCTGTCTTTAGCTCTGGTTTCTGAAAGCACCACGTTGCTGTTCTCCTCACTTACCGGTAGCATCACTGGCGTGATCCCATAAAGAGTGTGCACAGGGCTAGGTGGCAGGAGACCTGAGTTCTCTTTCTACACCTGTGCTGGTCAGCTGAGTGCCTGTGGCCAGTCCCACATCTCTAAAATTAGGATCTGGGGCAGGTGTTTTCACAGCCCTTCCTCACTGAAAATTTTCTGAGCGATCCATTGAGTGAGATTCCACAGAAAAGAGGAAGTTTCTCCCAAGAAGTCTATGGATAGTTGCAAATAGATGTCATGAGGCTGAAGATGGGCAGGTTTTCATCGTGGAATACAGAAAATTTGAATCCCAGCTGCCTCTAATAATGCACGCAGGCAGGGGAACATTAGCTCCCCCTACATGCAGGCAAGGTGGTACCTATCCTGTCCTGGGAGATCTATGCCTGTGCATGTCCCCTACACACAGAGCAATCTTCAGAGGGGAGGTTGCCAAATGCCTAAGCAACAGCTGCCGCATTTGCTGTAAAGCAGCAGCATCCCTGCGTGGGGAAAGTAGGCCAATAAATTGGAGTGACTTAAGGAGGCTATTAAGCTTATCGATAAAGTGGACTGAGTCTAGACCTCTGCAAACTGTGGACAGTGTGCCATCCCAGAACTATGTTCTGGGTTGCTTCACCACACAACTAGTGGATGAGACAGGAAGAAGGCACAGTTTTTGGATTGAGAATTGAGTGAAGTGATTGATGAGGAAGATAAAAGACTTAGTTTCCTCAGGAACACACATTTGCCCTACTTTTAACAGCTTCATATTAATAAATGATTTACAATGCAGGTCAGCTCAATATAAATTTGCACATTGCAGGCATGTGCAAAGTGCTACCGTTATGAAAGTGTGTTCGCGTCACTTTCCTAGGGCTGCTGTGACAAAGTACAGGCAGACTTGGAGATATCTCAGGTTTGGTTCCACATCACCACAGTAAAGCGAGTAATGGAGTCACATGAAGTTTTTTGGTTCCTTACCTAGTGTATATAAAAGTTATATTTACACTATACTGTAGTCTATTAAGTGGGCAATGGCATTATGTCTAAAAAACCAATGTGCATACCTTAGTTTAAAAATACTTCATTGCAAAATATGTTAATGATCATCTGAGCCTCCAGGGAGTCATAATCTTTGTGCTGGTGGGGGGAGGGGTCTTGCCTTGATGTTGATAGCTGCCGACTGATCAGGGTGGTGGTTGCTAAAGACTGGGGTGACTGAGGCAATTTCTTAAAATAAGACAACAATGAAATTTGCTGCATGGATTGACTCTCCCTTCCATGAAAGATTTCTCTGTAGCATGTGATACTATTTGATAGCATTTTACCCACAGTAGAACTTCTTTCAAAAATTAGAGTCAATCCTCTCTAATCCTGCCACTGCTGTTTCAGCTAAACATTCCAGCTATGGAATATTCTGAATTGTTTGTTGTCATTTCAATAATGTCCATGACATCTTTACCTGGAGTAGATTCCATCTCAAGAAATCACTTTCTTTGCTTATCCATAAGAAGCATCTGTTCAAGTTTCAGCATGAACATGCAGCGATTCAGTCACATTTTAAGGCTCCACTTCTAATTCTAGTTCTCTTGCTATTTCCACCACATCTGCAGTTACTTGCTCCACTGAAGTCTTGAACACTTCAAAGTCATCCATGAGAATTGGAATCGGCTTCTTCTAAACTCCTGTTAATGTTGATATTTTGACTTCCTCCCATGAGTCAGGAATGTTCTTAATAGCATCTAGAATAGTGAAACTTTTCCGGAAGGATTTCAATTTATTTTGCTTAGATTCATCAGAGGAATCACTGTTTATGGTACCTATAGTCTTATGAAATGTATTTTGCAAATAATAAGACTAGAAAGTCAAAATGATTCCTTGATCCCTGGGCTGCAGAATGAATGTTGTGTTAGCAGCATGAAAACAGCATTAATCTCCTTGTGCATCTCCATCAGAGCTCCAGGTGACCAGGTGCTTTGTCAGTGAACAGTCATATTTTTAAAGGAATCTTTTTTTATGAGCAGTAAGTCTTCAAAGTGGACTTAAAACATCAGTAAACCTTGTTGTAAACAGATGTGCTGTCATTCAGGCTCTGTTGTTCCATTTACAGAGCACAGGTAGATTTAGCATAACTCTTAAGGACCTTAGGATTTTCAGAAATATAAATGACGGCTTCAACTTAAAGTTGCCAACTTCATTATTAGCCTCTAATAAGAGTCAGCCTGATTTTTCAAACTTTGAAGCCAAGCATCGTCTTCTCTCTAGCTATGAAAGTCCTAGATGGCATCTTCTTCCAATAAAAGTCTATTTCGACTACACTGAAAATCTGTCATTTGGTGTGGCCACTTTTACCAATTAACTTAGGTAGATCTTCTGGATAACTTGCTGCAGCTTCTCCATCAGCGCTTGCTGCTTCACCACGCGCTTTTATGTTATAGAGATGGTGTCTTTCCTTAAACTTCATCAACGTTTTCTTCTGCAACTTGTTTACCTCGCTCAGCTTCATAGAATTGAAGAGTTAGGGCCTTGCTCTGCATTAGGCTTGGGCTTAAGGGAATATTGCAGCTGGTGTGATCTTCCATCCAGACCACTCGAATTTTCTCCATATCAACTGGAAGGCAATTTCACTTTCTTATCATCGGTGTGTTCACTGGAATAGCAGTTCCATGTCCTTCAAGAATTTCTCCTTTGCATTCACAACCTGACTAATTGGCACAAGAGGCCTAACTTTCTGCCTCTCTCAGCTTTCAACATGTCTTTCTCACCCTGTGTAATCATTTCTAGCTCCTGATGTAAAGTGAGATGTGTGAGACTCTTCCTTTCACTTGAACACTTAGAGGCCATTATAGGGTTATTAAGTGGTCTAATGTCAACACTGTTGTGTCTCAGACAGGGAGGCCTGAAGAGAGGGAGAGAGACGGGGACAGCGGTTGGTGGAGTAGTCAGAACACACACATTTATCGGTTCAGTTCACTACCTTGAATGGACACTGTTTGTGGTGTCCCAAAACGATTACAATACTAACTAACATCAAATATCACTGGTCACCATAGCAGATATATTAATACATATAATAATAATGAAAAAGTTTGACATATTGCAAGAATTACCAAAATGTGGCACAGAGACATCAAATGAGCATGTGCTGCTGGAAAAATGGCATATCTAGACTTGCTCATTGCACAGTTGCCACAAACCTTCAATTTCTAAAAAATGTAATATCTATAGAATACAACAAGGCAGAGTACAATAATAGAAGATATGCCTGTACCAAGCCCTGGGTGGCTTAAAAAGTCGGTAGTATTTAGTCTCACAGTTCCAGAGGCTAGAAGTCCACAATCAAGATACCTGCGGGGCCACACTTCCTGTGAAACCTATAGAAATGAACCCTTCCTTAGCTCTTCCGAGCTTCTGGTGGTTTGCCCAGTTCTTGGCATTTCTTAGCTTGCAGCATCAGGGCTTTAATCGCCTCCCAGAGATCACTACCCTGCCTCCCTGTGACTTTGTCATGTGGCTTTCTCCCCTCGTGTGTCTGTGTGTCTGTTTTTCCCTGTCCTATAAGGACACAGTCCCTATTGGATTGAGCCCACCCTACTTGGGTGTGACCTCATCTTAACTTGTTGATATCTGTAAAGAACTCATTTCCAAATAGGTCACATTCATAGGTAATGAGGGTTAGGACTTTGATATATCATTTTGGGAGACAAAATTCCATCCATAACAGTATTATTTTAGTCTCCTTCACAGGCTAATCACAGAGAAGACACAGCCGTAATTAGAGTACGTTATAGGGACAATGACAGAGTATGTATCGTGTGTGTTGAGAGCCTGCAGGAGGGCCCCTGGCCTGCCTGCTATGGAGTGGAAGGGCTACCAGGTAGGCAGGAAATGCCTCTAAGACCTGGACGGGGAGCAGGTGCTGGGCAGGAGAAGTGATGAAGCAAAGCATTCCCAGGAAGAGAGAATGAATGGTGGGAGCAGAGTTCTAGGGGTCGCAGAACCTGCACACGTGTAGGGACCACCAACCCCATGGAGCTGAGTCACTAGGGCAGAACACTGCAAACGTCATAAAACTCTGACTGCATAGACAAGAAAGGATCAAGCTGACTGCGGCAGGAGCAGGCAGAATCTGTGGAAGGTCCACAATCTGAACTAGAGTTTCCTGGCAAGGAAATATGACGCCTCAGTTCCAGCAGAACAGAAAAGGAGGAAGGGTCTTATCGTGGCTGGCTCGCGAGCGCGTGAGACCGAGGCTGGCTCGGAACGAAAGGTGAACAGCAGTGTAAGCACCAGCAACAGGAGCCCTCCCCACACCCTGCATGGACTGTAGCCCTGACACCCTATTCTGAAGAGGGTGGATCTGTCAGGTGGTTTGCTCACACTAGGAACTATGTACAAAGGGATGAGCACATAAATGGAAGCTGTAGGGTAGAGCTCATGCCATAGAGCTACTGACGAAGGAGCTCTCCCTCCCACCAGGCCTGGAGAGGGGCGGAGGGCAGTGTTGTCAGAGCAGGACAGGGGGCACGTGTGGAGAAGCTGTGCCTTGGGAGAATGGAGCCTCCTGTGCAGGAAGCAGCCAGCTCAGTGGAACAACCACTTGACCTCAATGCTTCTTTGTTCCTTCCAGTCCCTTTCCCGTGCTCCCTACTGACCAAACCCGACTAGACTCTGAAGGCAAAATCACTTATTGATAGGATGCGTTTAGGCAGATGGGCACAGAAAGGGCCGGAGGCAGGTGGGAAGTGAAACTGCTGGGGCGAAGGGAACAGATCCATAGCAACCTGCTCCTTGGCTGCCCAAAGAATCTGGAGAAATGAGTAGAATTCCTAAGGATCAAGGATGGCGGCACAGGGAGGGGCTGTGAGTGGAATCCATAAACCACGCAAATACATGAAGCATAGACTCGTTCGATAAATTTCCACCTGATCCAGAAAGGGCCTCCTTTTATGGTAAGAACCAGACAGTGGATGAGAGACATAGAGGAGTAACTGACCCCAAGAGCTGAGACAGGCACTCCACTCAGAAGGAGCTGAGACACAAGTAGACAATGAGGAGAAACTGTGACTGCTAAACTACAGTGTTTTGTCCAAAGGTCTGGGCTCCATGTCACTGTCTGGTGATAAAAATCTGGACTTGATTCAGACCATTGCAGTCGAGGATGGAGAAGTCTGTGATCATCCGTGGCGGTATCCATCTAACTGGGCCAGTAGAGAAGGATGCGGGAGAGATAACCAAGGACCTAGTGGGGACTACAATTTGGGTTGCTAGATGAAAATGCACATACAGTGAGCTTGGAGGACGGGTGAGATGCCATCAGGAAGTGCAGGACTTCTTGGTGTGGGGTCCATCTAAAAGAACAGATGGGGGTGGAGAAAGAACAGGGCACAGTAAGCAGTGAGAGTCAGTGAGCACCTGAGGTCCCATATGGGAATCGTGTGGACACGACAGGAGAATGGGGCTTCTCAGGTGTTACTCTCTTTCCTGTGGGTGATGGTTAATTTTATGCATCAACTTGGCAGGGACGTGGTACCCAGATATTTTGTCAAACACCAGTCAGAATGTTTTCTGTGAAAGTGCTTTTTGAATGAGATTAACTTTTAAATCAGTGAACTTTGAATAAAGCAGGCTGCCCTCTAGAATGTGGGCAGGCCTCAGCCATACAGTGAAAGGCTTTCATAGAACAGAGATTGAGCTCTCCTGAGCAAGCAGTTCTGATGGCAGATGTTTCTGGACTCAGACTGCAGTTGCTTCCTGAGTCTCTAGACTGCCGGCCCATCTTGCAGATTTTAGACATACTAAGCTCTATAATCTAATTCCTTAAAATCAGTCTCTCTCTCTCACTCATTTATGTGTGTGTATATATATAATATTACACATAAATATGTAATACATATATACATGAATATATGTATATATTGTAACACATATGTCATATATACATGTGTGTGTATATGTGTCATGCATACACACACACACATATGACATTTAGTTCATTCAGTTGGCCCTGTTTCTCCAGAGACCCCTGACTGGTACAGTCGGGTGCCCTCAGCTGGGTCAGGCCCTACTCTCTGCTCCCCTCGCACTGTGTGTAGATTTCTACCATAACACGGATCACTCTGCCTTATAACCATCGGCGTTTATTGTGTGTCCCACAGAGCTGAGAGCTCCTTTTTGGAGAGTAAGGACCGGGGTGTGATAAATCTTTGGATCTACTTTTACACACACTCTAATGAGTCCAGTGTAAATTGAACTCTGAGTAATCACTGCCAAATTGGAGACTAATTTCTACCTGTACCCTTTCTTTCCTTCCACTTCCCATGATTTATCTTCAACCCGGACCCTGTCCTATTAAATCAATAACAGTTTGGAACTGTGGAAACAGCCTCAGTGTTTAACCTTAACTGGATTTAGTCATTGCTAGTCTCCCCAATGTCTTGCAGAAGTCCAGGAATAAACAGCCTCTGTCTGCTCCTCACTGCCTTTGTGCCCTTTAGCTGCTGCCCCGCCCCTCCAAATTTCTCTTTTCTTCAAACACAGGAGGGAGGCACAGCAAGGGAATGGGTTTTGCAGTCACGCTGGAGTTTACATTCCAGCGCTGGCGCATTGTAGTTGTGTGGGTTTGGACAAGGCATTTAACATTTCTGCATCTTGGTTTTCCTTATCAGCAAAATGGAAATGATAAAAACAGCTGCCTTTCAGGATTAATGTGAGAATTAGAATAAATATGCAAAATTCTTAGCCTCAAAAAGTAGATGGTCATGAAATAGGGTAACGCAATGCTATGCTGTAATTAATTGTACGTTCATTCACTCGCAAAGTTGTTCCAGTGTGGGTGGTATCTGTATAGTCATGGCAGCCAGAAAAGACAGCTATCTCCTTTTGCCAGCAATAAAATCTTTACCCCTCCAGGTGCTGTGAGATTTCAGAGGTTCTAGAAGCCTGGAGGGAACATTTCTGACGGGAAGCTTCCAATATTCATAAAACAGAATTAGAAGGGTGAGGCAATCTGACAAGATTTTCCTTGAAACTTGACATTTAAGCTCATTTTGTTCAGTTTATGGCATGCCCTTCTTAATGTTAACAGAACACCTTGTCAACATGATAAAAGGTATTTCCCAGCCGCACACTGTTTTCCTCTGTATTGATATACAAAATTGTTTGTCTAGAACCACTAACAAAAACACGTTTATTTCCTGTATTGATGGATACAATGCCAATTTCATGCATGTGGACATGCAATCATCAGGCATTAGGAGGAATGTGCAAGGAACATTTAGTCAAATCTCTAAAGCAAAACTTGTTTTCCATTCTCAACAGCTCGTAATCCATTTGCAAACCACCTTCCAAGTCTCCATATCTTGTCACCCTGGCTATTATGATGCTCCATTTCTCACTCCTTTGGCAGCAGCCTCTGTTTTCATTAAAACTCATCAAAGCATGCATAATGGAGTAGGCAGAAAGCTGCAATTGAGGTCTCTCCAATATTCCTGTACATAATTGTGCAATGTGATTGCAGGTAATAGATTATCATCCCAGCTATTGACAGAAAGAAAGCAGTGTATCCATGTGGTAAGGCCTAAATTGCCAGCCCTGCTTCCCAAAGTTAGAGTAATGTCAGTGAGTTTGCCTCTGGGCTGCACTCGGGTCTGTTGAGGGAAATGAGAGTCACCCACACATAGGATGGGGCCACTCAGTTTTGCAACTTCCATTTACCCGCACCTTCTTAGTATGTTGTTAATTTCTGGCAGTTGTATCGTACAGCAAACTATGTAGAATTTAATTGTCTGTGTCGTGTGTATGTGTAGTACAGGTCTATGATGGTTATCATCCTGCTGACTTTATTCCAAAACACTCTACTTGCAACACACACACACATGCACACACACACTCAACAACAAAAGGAAGTATTTACTTCCATCGCCCTACTAAAGCCTTCCATTGCCCTACTAGAGCAAGCTGGGCTCAAGTTCTCAAGTTAGTCTTTAACCCTAAGTTGGGTAGCCATCATTGCAGAAGTACTGTTGCCAAAAAGTTGTCACTTGATTACAGACAATATAAAATTGTGCTGAACATCTAGTGGGTACCAAGGTAGTGCAGCATGCATCACTGTAAAGTAGCTGGAGAAATTTTTATTTCACAAATGTATTTATGTAAGTAAATTGTAAGTTGCAGAAGGAGGATACCAATTATAGCCACCTAGCACTAAAGCGTCTGCTCTGTGTGTGACGCTTCTTAACAAAGTGTCCGAAGGCATGCGAGGCAACCCTTCCTTCCTCTGTTACTTTGGGTCAATACGCATCGGTTATCTGCCCTGGCCAACCACTGACTGGCCATGCTACTGAGAATATAGAAGTGATTACAATATGGTCTCCAAAGTTCACAGAGTTAATAATCTCTTGTCCTGGTAGTAAAAAACATCCAAATCTTCAGCCTTCCCCACCCTAATTCATAATTCATGCAACAGCCAGAGTGATCTTTTAAAAACAGATCTGGCACTCTTTCTCCCTGCTACCTCCACCTGAGTAAATGCCAAGCTCTTTATCCATGGTTTACCGTTTCTGAAGGGCATGGTTGTGAGGACACATAAGTTCACATGTATCAATTAAAACTCTTAGAACAATGCCTGTATTTATTATACCCTCCGAATTATATCATTGTCTATCAAAATTATTTTCTGTGGGGCCACAAATAAGACCTTCAGTCTTTATACTTTACTTTCTTTCTCTGTATGTGGCAGGTGATGATGACATCTTTTTGTGGTTGGCATGTAGCCAATTAAATGAGTTGCCACTTAAACAGTGTCGGAGCGTGACTGTCCCAGAGTAGGTGGTCGAGGAAGCCCAGGTCCTCCTTTTCTTCTTTCGCCTTCCCTTGGAAACATGTCCACCGTCTTTATGGACAGCAGACTCAGCTCATCCCAGGGAGGGGCTCGCACGCCGTGTCCCCTGGTAGCACAAGCATCGTTTCCCAGTTGAGACTCACTCACGGGTGACATATGTGCTGTGGCTCACTAGCAGTTTCATCAGTTGGGATAATACTCGCATTGTTGCTTATATTTCAGAGGGACGATTTGTTTCCTGTAAATGAAGTGTTTTCCAGAGGACTATTTTAGGCTGAAGAAGAATAGTAATTCAACAATTTAGATAAAGGAAGCTTTTTTTAAGTGTCTCTCTTCCCCTGTTTAATGCATTATGCTGTCAACCAAAGTGTGGTGACCGCAGAGAGCTTCCAGAAGGCTGGTCTCTTAGGCAAATCTCAGAAGCCGATGTGTGTGTGCTGAGGGCCTGAGCTTAAAGTGGTCTCTCTGGGCTAGTGGCAGAAGGCATCATCTCCTGCTAAATTGGGCCATTAAATAAAACTACTAAGTCATAAAGCTGTAGCATTACCCTGAAATTAAAGCATTGTCACCTTTGAATTGCTAAGAATTTTAACTCGTACTTAGAGAAATTCCTTTCACACACCCATTTAGCATGGACAGTTGACTCCAGGCCATGTGGATGAGAACAGGAGGCTCAGACAATAGCATTGTGATTTTCATTCATTTATCTGATCATTCATTCATTCATTCATTCATCGGTCTCCCCCCTTTACTAATCCACTCACGGCTTTCTTGAATTCCTTTATTAGCCTCTCATTTATTTACTCATTTGTTAATTCTCTCATTTATTTACTTCTTCATTTACTTTTCCATGTTTTCAGTTACTTAGACGTTATTTATTAATTCAGTCAGTCAGTTAATTATTCAGTTGGTCATTCAGAAATTAAGTCATTCAAAAAAACTTTTAAGTATCAACTGAGCTTGACACCAAGGTTACAAAATAAATAAATCTGTTCTTGTCCTCAAGGAACTCACAGTTCAGAGAAGACGGACGATGCAAACAGATATTTTACATACGGTGTGGAAAACAGACACCGACAGATAGTACAGAAATAGCGCAAAGGAAGCGGGGGTTGAACGCAGCGGTGCGGGGAGGCTGGGGTGGTGGTCAGAGGAGATGCCCTTGCAGAGCCGCCCTCTGAACGGACATGTGTAGGGGCAGCAGCTGACATTTTCCAGCAGCTACTAGTGTGAGCACCAGGCCAGGCATTTACATTCACGTGCTGCTTGGTTTTCCCAGCAACCGTGTGACAAGCTGCCCTCTCTCCATTCTATAGAGAAAGACACTGCAGTCTGGACAGATCAAGCAACTTGCCCAAGGTCCCACAAGGAGCAAGCAGTGAAGCCAGGAGCTGAAGCTATGAGTGAGGCTGTGAGGCTGGATTCCTGGGGCAGGCGACACAGAGCCCCTGAGACAAGGAAAGACCCTGTGTCCAGAGAGGATTCCCCTCTGGCCTGCACTGCCCCATCCCTTGGTCATGTTCCATTAAGTCAGTGCCGAGGTGGAAAACTCCTCCAGGAAGTGACCTTGAAGGAATGAGGTCCTATTGTACCCACTTTACCTCCCTGATCATCACTTTGGGGAAAATCATACCCATTTTTTCAGGTTCTGAGTATTAGATGGAAATTATATAAAAGATATGTTCTCAAAATTTAGTTTTCTAAAGCATGAGCTGGGGCAAATGTTTAAAATGCCATTTACTAGGCCTGTTCCTAGCAATGTTTATTCAGTAGGTGTAGAACAGTGATCGGAAACAGCATGTCGAGCAAGCACCTGAAGATATTGAACCTTGGGACGCATCTTATCAGGTGATCAGCACATGCTTAGTACTCGATCCGTCCCCTTCCTCATTCACTGCCTCGTTTCCAAGGCACTCCGGTCAGTGCCCAGAGGAGCTGTTCTTAGCGCTGAACACTGGGCTTATCTTGACTCCTTCCTGATGGACCTTGCACAGCACCTTTTATTGCAGACACCTGGTGAGTCTCTCCTTTTGGTGCCAGGGGATAGGGTGGCAGTCCAGGCAACTGAGATTTATTGAGGCACTGCCTTTGGTACCCTAAACTGCTGGCCCCTTTGCACAAGGACCTCATACTACAACAATGAAACAAAGGCATCCAGCTCTTAAAGCAATTTCATCCAGGCCATTTTATTTAATCTATACAATTATCCAGTAGCTACTTGACAGCAATGGAATCCTGGTCAAGTTATTTAACTTCCATGAGGCTCAATTTCCTTACTTGTACAGTAGGAATGACCATTTATTCTTACCTCAATGGGTTGATGTGCAGATTAAATAAAATTAAATGAGCAAATGTGTCTAATACACCCAGTATAGTATGTGACATTCCTTAAGACCTCCTGGAATAAAGGTCATCACTGCCCAGTGTCACTATCATAGGAGGATTTAAAAGCTAAAGGAATTCAGAGACAGTAGTGGAGTCAAGACAGACTCCATGGGAGACATCAGGCTTGGCTTTGACCTTGGAATTCAGGTGTCCCAGGGTAGCAAAAGAAGAGCAAAGATGAGAAAGATCAATCATGTTGAGTTCAGCAGGATCATGGATGAGGAGATGCAGAGAACAGGTGCCCATGGGCCCATTGCCTTGTTTGAGGACCCCCGGCCCACCTGGGTGTCCTAATACAGTGACGTGGTTTGGCTGAACGGGTACTTTTCCTGTTTGGAAGAGGGAAATAGGACGTCATTGTCAAAGGTGTCTCCCAGAAAGCTTGCTTGCTCTTGTTCACTCCTGCTCCGTACCCCTGCTCCCGGGAGTGATGAGGAATCAAAGTCAGTCTAGATATTCCAAAGAGCAAAGGGCCAAGAGGGCCCGGCAGCTTGTGAGTCCTCATTCTGGACAGTAGGGTGGCAGAGCAGCCATTCGCCTGAGAGCCTTTGCCCTTACTCTTCTCTCGATGTGGACTCACATTCCAGGAGCAGCGTCAGCCTTGCATTCTCAGCTGCACGTGCGTGAATGTGTCATATTTATACGTATTCGTAAAGAGCAGCTGGTAGGGACTTTGATAGCCGTCCAGGAGGACCGTTTCCACACGGGTTTCCAAGGACTGCCTGTGAGTATCCTGTCAATTCCCATGCGTCACACACAGTGTTGCTCTCCCGGAATATCATTCCTTCACCTCCTTCTTCAGGCCACCCCCTCATTCTTTCTCCCACGAAACCCCTTAGCTTGTCACAGTTCCCACGGCTCCCATTGAATTCATGTGAGCAGCAAATGTCTGCCACGTCCAGATTAGTTTATTAAGAGTGTGGGCTTCTCATTAATCCCAGAGCGGATGTTTCCTGGGTCTGCCAAGTTACTGGACTTCAGTGAGTTCCTCAGCCTCCCGATTCCTCAGTTTCTTCCTCTGTAACTAATCAAAGAACCTATTTATAAGTTTGTTGTGAAGATGATATGAGATAATTGATGTAAACCACAAGAAAAAGGGCCCAACATTATATACCCAATGTGTGGTAGCTATTTTTAGTTATTATTTTCATCACTCTGTCCTCAGAAACATAGACTCTGGTTTCTTGGTTTTTCTGGGGATACAGCGATAAAAATAAAACTAATAACTTTTATGAGTGCACAATACCTGACACACTGAGAGCACTCATGAAAATTAATTCAGCAGCGTTAATAAACACTTGCACTTGAGAATGGATAGCTACTGTGGTGTGAATGGTTGGATTTAATAATACTTTTTGCTTTTTAATAATTATTTGGCCAATTTGTCCTTAGCTCTGTGTGTGCGTGTGTGTGCGTGCATGCGTGTGCGTGTATGTGCTGGTATGAGAGCATGTGCATGTGAATTGTTTGTCCCACAGCAGAATAGGTTTGAGCACTTGCTATAAATGAAGAGTCATGGCACAATATAGCTTATTTTCCCCAAGTTTTTATTGTGAAATGTTCACGCCTAAAGAAAAGTTGAAAGAATAGTAAAATGCCAGCCATATACCCTTCACCTAAATTCTCCAAGTGTTACCATTTGCCACATTTGTGTATTTGTGCCATCCTCATCTCTTCCCCTCTCTGTCTCCCCTCTCCCCTCTCCGCACCTTCTCAAATATTTCATTTCTGAACCATGTGAAAGTAAATTGGGCCATACTGATAATTTAAACCTAAAGAAGTCAGCTCTTCTCTCCTAAGAACAAATATATTCTCCTGTATGAGCACACCACTAAAGCCAACACGTAAGAAAATAAACATTAATTCAGTTGACATTATCCAATATGTAGTCCGTGTTTTCCACACATGTCTTTTATAGCAGTGTCTGTTTTCATATGTTGATTCAGGATTCAAGCAGTGTCCACGCTTTGGATCTGACTGGAATGTCCCTTTGGTCTCCTTTATCCTGGAAGGCTCCCTCCCTGACCCCTTATTTTTTCTTTCTCTTTTTCTTTTTGTTGTTTGCTTGGTTGGTTGATTGGTTTTCTTGACATCGATCTTTTCGAAGAATATAAGCCAGTTGTTAAGGAAAATGGTCCATGTTGTGGATTTTTTCCTGATTATTTATTGTAACATTTTGGCAAGAAGACTTTGTGGGCAATGTCTGCCTCCGCAGCGCGCCCGTCCCAGACACACGGCGTCAGTCCGTCCATCACGGGGGCGGCAGCTTCCTCGCTGGGGAAAGCAGTGCTGCCGAGCTCTGCGTCGGGAAGCTGGCTTAGAACCAGTACTTTGTCTGGTGTCGACGCCGACACTCTGTGAGTGTCCTGCGCCCCAGCGTTCCTGCCCAATCTGTTAATGGTTCTGACTCTTTTAAGTTATTATGCTGGGATTTGTAAAATGCTGTTTTTCTAACTTTATAATTCCTTCCACACCTGTGAGTGTCACTCTGCAGTCTTCGCTTCTCCCCAGGCCTCCACCCCCTTCGCGTCACTATGCACTCGTAAATTATTTTATTTTAAAACTGTTACCATCATTACTCTTTTTGATGTTCATGTATTCCCACATATGGCTTATCACGGTCCCTTTAATTCTGCTCCTGTTTCTTTTTTACATGTCCCCATTAATCGTGGAGCATTGCTTTACCTTTGAGCACAGCAAGATCTTCTGAGATGTCACCTTGAACTTTCCCTACCCTCCACACAGACTCAGCTATTTTCCTAAAGAAGCCTACTTCCTCTTCGTAGGGAATAGTATTTGGAAATCAAGGTCTGGGTGTAAGGTTTGCAAATTGTTTCTAGGTCCTTTCAGTGGATAGAGCTAGAGAGAGAGAGGGAGAGAGAGAGAGAGAGAGAGAGAGAGAGAGAGAGAGAGAGAGAGAGAGAGAGAGTGTGTGTGTGTGTGTGTGTTTTAAATTATGAGTTCATAAAGTCATCTCCAATTCCAATCCAGTTCCATTGGGTTTCTTTCTCATCATCCTCTCCATTACATACATTTTCTCTCACAGTGAGAACTTGTCCCAACAGCACCGTATTCACTCATTTGCTCTATCCTACACTATACACAGTTTCAGAATCACATCAGTGATATCAGCGTCAATAACAAAAGTAAAGTTTAAGATTTCCTTGATTTTTAATTTTTGTTCTTGGAATATATTCTGCTGAGGGTGTATAGTCAGACAGAATGCTATATGGAAAAGTTACTTGAATTACCTCTTTTTTCTTTTCTGTGGTTATTTTATCAGTTTCATGTACAGTTTGGTGTATTTGTTTCTGATTAATATGCAATTTTAGGACTTCCCTTTTCTTCATTCTTTTGATTTAATTTTATGTTTTGACAGTGTAACATATGTTTATGTTACGAATGTCAAATACAGATAAATATACACACACCAGCTGACCAGAGATGTTTTGCTCTCGCTCTCTTTGCCTTCACCCCATTCTTACCCATCTCTAAAAGATAACCATTTATATTAGTTTGTCCTTCCTGTGTGTGTTCATTTTTCTCCTTTATTCTCTCACAAAATCTATCAAACTCTTCTACGCATCAGCACCTTGATTTTGTCACTTTACAATATACAGTGGAACTCATTCTTGATGTCTGTAACTGAGGTCTCATGCATTATGTATTATGGCTGCATTGTACTTTACTGTGTCAGTTAACTGTACTTTATTCAATCAGACACCTAAGGATGCTTATTTAATTTTTTCCAATATTCTGCTATTTGCAACAGACAACCTTGGCTGCACGGCCGAATTTCAAGTGCATAGCTAAACATCCTTTCTTATCTTGTATCACTTTCTTGCTGATTTCAAGAGCTGTCACTGAAGTCAGTAAAAGTCCTGGTAGTCTGCTGAACAGTCAGTTCAGCAGTAAGTGAATACCTACTGTGGATCAGGTATTAAACACAGGGAGATTTCTGAGATGGCCTTTTCATGTGTAGCACTTGAAGTTTAGCAGGGGGAGCGAGTTGACAGGTTGTGGTAACATTGTGGGAAAGCACCGAGTGCAGGATGCTGGTGGAAAGAGCAAAGGCTGCCTCCTGGAGATGACTTTGGCACTGGCCACCTCTAGCGCCATGAGCTCCAGAGTGGAGATGTCAGCTGAAAGAACCATGAATGATTCTGCTCTCCTCTTTGAGTTTTCTGTCAGTCTCCTCCAGAATTAGATTATAAGTTCTGTGAGAGCAGAGTAAGTATTAATAGACAGTCTCACTCTTAGAGAAGGCTTGTCTTCTTGTCTGAC